>JAXCGZ010005903.1:25000-72500 GCA_037179515.1 Halocaridina rubra | reverse complement strand
GTTCGATAGCTTGCTCTCCCACTGACAAAGCCACTCTCTTTGGCTCTCATTTTTCTGCCAACTCTTCTATCAACGATTCCAGCGCACCTGTTCCTCAGTCTTTTCCCCTCTCTAACCCTATGCCTTCCCTTATCCTTTCTTCACGCAAAGTTCATAAGGTTCTTTGCTCACTAAAGACAAACAAGGCATCGGGTCCCGATGGTATCCCTGCAAGGTTCCTTTAGGAGTTTGCAGATGAACTGGCTCCCGTACTTTGCTGTCTTTTTCGCCTCATTCTGTCAACCAGTATCTATCCTTCATCTTGGAAGCATGCTCTAGTTCAACCAGTTCCTAAGAAGGGTGACCGCTCTATTCCTTCTAACTACCGACCTATTGCTCTAACCTCCTCTATTGCTAAAGTTTTCAAAACTTTGCTCAATGCTCACTTCTTGAAATGCCTTGAATCTAACTCACTTATCTCCAATCACCAGTACGGCTTCCGCAAGGCAAGATCGACTGGTGATCTCCTGTCCTATCTTACTCATGTATGGTCATCTTCTCTGAGGAACTATGGGGAATCCTATGTCGTCGCCCTTGATATCTCTAAGGCTTTTGACAGAGTGTGGCACAAGGCTCTGTTGGCCAAACTCCCTGCCTATGGCTTTACCCCTTCTTTCTGTTCTCTGATTTCCAGTTTTCTTACTGACCGTTCTATATCTGTAGTTGTTGATGGCGCGACATCTAGCCCTTTTTCTGTTTCCAGTGGTGTTCCACAGGGCTCTGTTCTTTCACCTACTCTCTTCCTTCTCTTCATCAATGATCTTCTACAATCCCCATCTTCCTCTCTTCTTCATGCCTTTGCCGATGATTCTACCCTTCACTTTTCCTCTGCCTTTTCTTCACAACCTTCATCTGTTACTCGTAATCAATCTCGTATCACTCTTTCTTCTACTCTTAACTCCGATTTGCAGAGAGTATCTGAATGGGGCACTCAAAATTTAGTTAAATTCAATGCCTACAAGACACAGTTTCTTGCTATCTCTTTATCTTCTTCTCCTCCTGATAATCCTATTGTCTTCGAAACTAATGAATTTTACCCTCTTAACTCTATCAATATATTAGGAATCCATATAGCCTCTAACTTGTCTTGGAGGAATCACATAATCCAAATTTCTAAATCTTCATCCAAAAAATTGGGGGTTTTGTTTCGTTTTCGTTATTACTTTTCCTCATTGCAGTTACTTAAAATTTACAAAGGTCTTATCTGCCCCTGCTTAGAATACTGCTCACACATCTGGGGTGCTTCTTCCTTTACTTATCTTCTTGATAGGGTTGAATCTAAGGCAGTCAGACTCATTAATGATCCTTCTCTTACTTCTAACCTGGATTCTCTCTCTCTTCGCCGTAAGGTATCTTCCCTTTCGCTTTTCTATCGCTACTACTTCCATCGCTGCTCTGATGAGTTGGCGAGTTGCATCCCTCCTCCACTGCCGAGGCCGCGTAACACTCGCCAAGCGGCCTCATCTCACAGGTACTGTGTGGAGATTTGTAGCTCGCAGATTGGTCGGTGCAGCTACTGCTTCTTCCCATCTACCTCCAGACTCTGGAACTCTCTTCCTCCTTCTGTCTTTCCTAATTCTTATGACCTTTCATCCTTCAAAAAGCAGATCTATCGTCATCTCAGAGCCTAGTCCACCATATCTCTGGGTCCTCTTTACTTTGACTGTTTTTTTCCGTCTGTCGTTTTCCTTTGTGTGACATTACCTCATCTCTGCCTTGCCCTTAACCTTTTTCTTTACCTTCGTCTTTGTATTTTCTCGTGCCCGGGCCTTTGTTGATGAGGGCAGTTTCTGCCTGTCCCGGTGTCACTCTCTTAAAAAAAAAAAATAATGCTAATAATAATAATTATAATAATAATAATAATAATAATAATAATAATAATAATAATAATAATAATAATAATAATGATAATAATAATAATAATAATAATAATAATAATAATAATAATAATAATAATAATAATAATAATAATAATAATAATAATAGTAATAATGATAATAATAATAATAATAATAATAAAAATGATAATAATAATAATAATAATAATAATAATAATAATAATAATAATAATAATAATAATAATAATAATAATAATGTTAATTATAATAATAATAATAATAATAATAATAATAATAATAATAATAATAATAATAATAATAATGATAATAATAATAATAATGATAATAATAATAATAATAATAATAATAATAATAATAATAATAATAATAATAATAATAATAATAATAATAAAAAAATAATAATAATAATAATAATAATAATAATAATAATTCTATTTATCTGCCTTGGCTGTTTCCCTCTTTAATTGGGGGATAGCCGACATCAAAAAAAGAAAGCAATAAGAGGATTAGTTTGCTCTATGGGTAATGACGAGGGAGCTAGCGACCGTTCAGATGGCACTGCTGGAGTGCCACAGCCTATCCTCCTGGCTCTTCCACAACCTGTGTCGCTTCACAACTGCCAACTCCCCTACTGCCCCTACCAGAGGGCTACCTATGTAAGTTGCAACTCTGTGGTAACAGTGGATGCCCATCAGAGCTGCGTCATAATCGCTCGCCACTCTTTCCTATTCCTAGCATGCTCACTTGCTTCCCTCACATCCATCCTCCTATCATTCAGGGCTCTCCTTACTCCATCCATCCACCCAAACATAGGCCTCCCTCTAGCATTTCTCCCATCGACTCTTGCATTAATCACCTTTTTCAACAGTCTTTCATCATCCATCCTTTCCACATGGCCAAATCATCTCAGAACACTCATATCTACTCTGCCTACAATTTCACACCTCACACCCGTTCTTGCTCTCACCACTTCATTCCTAACCCTATCCAACCGAGATACACCAGTCATACTCCTCAGGCATTTCATCTCAGACACATTTAGTTTCCATCTCTCACTTACTTTCATACCCCATAACTCTGATCCATACCTCACAGTTGGCACAACCACTTTCTCATACAAAACTTTCTTAACATTCATTTCTAACCCTCTATTCTTTATCACTCCTTTCAACGCACCCAACACTTGACATCCTTCATTCACCCTGTGACACACATCTGCTTCCACTCCACCATTTGCAGCTATAACCGAGCCTAAATACTTAAACTGATCAACTTACTCAAGTGTCTCTCCATTCATCATAACATGTAATCCAGCACCATCCTCATTTCTTGTACATCTCATAACCTTACTCTCTCCCACATTCACTAGCAACTTCCTTGTCTCACACACCATTCCAAATCCTGATACTAAGTGACACATCTTCTCCTCTGAATCTGCCACCACCACAATATCATCTGCAAACAGCAACTGATTCAGCTCCCACTCGCTATCATCCCCATCTACCACACGCACTCGCTCATTCACCTCTCTTACGACTCCATCAATATACAAATTGAACAGCCATGGTGACATCACACATCCCTGTTTCAGTCCCACACTCACTGGAAACCACTCACTCACTTCATTCCCTACCCTAACACAAGCTCTACTGCCCTCATACAAACCCTTCACTGCATGTAACAATTTACCATTAATTCCATATAGTCTTAAAACATTCCACATTGCTTCTCTATCAACTCTATCATACTCTTTCTCCAGATCCAAAAATGCAAAATAAACATCCTTACCCTTTGCTAAATATTTCTCACATAACTGCCTAACTATAAAAATCTGATCTATACAACCTCTTCCTCTCCTAAAACCACTCTGCACTTCCGCGATCACATTTTCTGTCTTATCCCTAATCATATTAATCAGTATCCTACCATACACTTTTCCTACCACACTCAACAAACTTATACCCACTAAAATTACTGCATTCATACACATCTCCCTTACCTTTGTATATGGGCACTATACAAGCAATCACCCATTCCACTGGCACCATTGACAACATAAAGCATATATTAAACACTTTCACTAACCATTCCAATGCAGTCACACCCCCTTCTTTCAACCTCTCCGATCTCACACCATCAATTCCAGGTGCTTTACCCGCTTTTACTTCATACAATGCTCTATTCACCTCCTCTCTTGTTATCTCTCTTTCATTTTCAGGTCCAATTACTGGCACTTGAACACTCCCCACTGCCACTATAGCGGCCTCTCTATCTTTCTCAACATTAAGCAAGCACTCAAAATATTCTGCCCATCTTTTCCTTGCATCGTTCCCTCTTAACATCTGTCCATTCACATCTTTCACTGTCTCTTCCATCCTCGATCTAACCTTCTTTACTCTCTTCAGATCTTTCCAAAACTTCTTTTTATTCTCCTCATATGACCCACTAAAATCCTGTCACCGCCTAACATTTGCCAACCTCTTCTCTTCCTCTACCTTCCGCTTGGTTTCCACATTTTTCTCCCTATATCTTTCATACTTCTCCCAACTTTTACACTGCATCCATTCCTCAAAAGCCCTCTTTTTCTCGTCCACCTTCATTTGCACCCCTTCATTCCACCACTCGCTGCCCCTCCTCATGCCACCTCCAACAAACCTCTTTCCACACACATCACTTGCATTTCCCACAAAACATTCTTTCATCAATCCCCATTCCTCCTCTAACTCCCCACTTTTCTTTCTTTCACCCTGTCATATGCCACTTTCAACCTGTCTTGATATTCCTATCTCTTCTCTAGCTTTTTCAACTCTTCCACCTTCACCATTTTCCTTCTACATCCCCCCACTCTATTTCCCCACTCTTTTGCTACTACCATCTTTGCTTCAACCAAAAAATGATCAGACATCCCAGCAGCCACACCCCTAAATGCATGCACATCTTTCATTATACCAATCAGTGCTCTTTCTTTCACTCTTCCATTTGCCACTCTCATCCATGTATACTTAATTATTAACTTCTTCTTGAAAAACTATTACCTATCACCAACTCTTGCTCCACACACATATCTAACAGTCTCTCGCCACTCTCATTCCCACCTTTTACCCCATACTTTCCTACAACATCTTCTAAATCTCCATCACCCACTCTGGCATTCAGATCACCCAACACAACTATATGGTTCCTTCTACTCAGACCATCCACGCACCTAGTTAACTCATTCCGGAATTCATCCCGCTCTTCCTCACTTCTCTCACATCCTGGCCCATACGCACTAACAAAAGCCCAACATTCCCTACCTATCCTAGCCCTCACCCTAATCAACTTAGATGACAATTCTTTCCATTCCACTACCTTATTTACCATCCATTCACTTAGCAATAATGCCACCCCTTCTCTTGCTCTCCCCCTTTCAACCCCAGACACCCTACCTGTCGCATCACCAAATGCCACTTGTGCATTTCCTTTCATCTTCGTCTCACACAATGCCAATACATCCATCCTCCTCCTACCAAACATATATCCAATCTCACATCTTTTGCTCTCTATCGTACTACAACCACGCACATTTAGACACCCCAAAACTAGAGTTTTGTGAGAAGTTATTCTCCCCTCTACTCCCCTTCTTCTTTGACGTCTTGCAGGAGGTTAATACAAAGGGGCATTCCTAGTCCCCTCGCCCCGTCCACCTTTAGTTGCCTCTTACGACACGCAGGGAATATGTTAGGGCTATTCTTTAATGCTGTGCTCGCCACCATGCATAAAAAAATTCAGCACTGTATCTGAAGTTGAAACTGCATGATTCTGCAAGGATCCATAGATTTCGCGATTGCTGCATCCCTAATATTGTCAGCATTTGCACCTTCCACGCGCTTCCAGTAAACCATATAAATTTTCACTATATACATAAATTTACACATAATATTCCAACATAACTAATCATACAAACGCAAAACAAACTTCCATTTTCATGATTATTAATCAGTCACTAAGAAATTCGTCCAATATTGACAAAATACACAATAATAATAATAATAATGATAATAATTATAATAATAATAATAATAATAATAATAATAATAATAATAATAATAATAATAATAATAATAATAATAATAATAATTAATAAAGAAAAACGTGGTAGTAAAACAAAATTAATTGTATATAAACAGGAATATCATGTCATGTCTAATATTACTTTTTACGTGTGAATGAAGCTTACTTGACAATTTGGGATCAATTACATATAAACCACGACTTAAGCTGATATTTCGGTGTTCAGTTAAGTTAATAAGTGCAAATTCGAAGAGGTCTCTGATAATAATATCCTTTACTTCTTACTAAAATAGAAGCATTGTCCCAGTCAATATGGTGATTGCAATCAGAGTAAAGCTACCAAGGTATGATGATTTCCATATTCATATTTATGTTGATTGACAAGAAAATCTAAAGATTTGCTAGTTTTGCCAACATACTACTTATAACTATCTTTACATGGAATCTTATATATAATATTAGAATTGGATACAGCACTATTTTTTATCAACATATTGCGAAATGTATTGTCATATTTGAAAACTAATGGCTAATTAATGTTCTTATAATCTTGAATAAGCTTTGACATCCCTGGAAGTAGGAAATAACTAAGGTATTATTAAAATTCGAAACAACCTTACTATCGGGAAGGGGATGGCCTATGAAAAATGCGTTTTACAGCACTGAAAGAGCTATATTAAGATCCACTTGGGAAAACAAAGATTTTTTCTCATATTAGTTATTTCCTCTGGCATTAATAATTAACTTATTGTTAGTTTCTCTTCTATTTACTATCAGTTAATCACTTACTTTTATGACATGCACACCCAAAAAGCTTAATTATGAATTATTAATGCCAGAACTTGTCATAAAAACAATCGGCATTAAGATCAATGTTGTTAAGAGATATGAGAATAGTCAGTAAAGAATGTTTGGAGGAAGAATTCATATGCATAAAACAGATAGGAATTACACTACTACGTCAGATAAAAATCAGCATATCTTTAATAATTTGGCATAATAGCGGTGGAAAGTGGTAGCAATTACTGGCTGCACTACGATATACTGATATTATTTGTTGTAGAGGCGCAATCGATACCCAATAATGAAAGTTCAGTTTCTCTGATGTTTAACATGTTTTTCATGTGTGTGTGTGTGTGTGTGTGTGTGTGTGTATGTGTGTGTGTGTGTGTGTGTTTGTGTGTGATTACCTAATTGTGATTACCTAATTGTGTTTACGGGAAAGAGCCCAAAGCTCGTATCTTCCCGTCTCCTGATCGCTTCCATTTTAGACTTAGTGATACTTATCATACCTGTCCTTAAAACTATGGATTGAGATAGCATTAACTACATCCTCGCTTAGCGAATTCCAATTATCAACTACTCTTACACTGAAAAAGTATTTAATTACATCCTGCGAAGAAGTTTTCTTACGAAGCTTCAAACTGTGACCTCTAGTTCTAGAGCCAGCCATATCAAAATATCGATCCCTATCCACTCTATCACAACCATGAAGGAATTTAAAGACTGTCACCATATCCCCCCTCACTCTTCTAGCTTCGAGTGATGGTAAGTCTAATTCCCTCAGCCTCTCATCATAACTGAGATTGCGTATTTCTGGCACCAGTTTCGTGGCATGTCTTTGAACTTTTTCAAGCTTAGATATGTGCTTTTTCAAGTGCCGATTCCAAAAGGGGGCTGCATATTCGAGTTTTGGCCTCACATAGGTTACATAAATATTTCTGAGCATTTCCGTGTCCATGTGCCTGAAGGCTACCCTTACATTTGATAAGAATGCATATGCTGCCCTTACTATGCCATTTATATGTATTTCTGGAGACAAATCTGCCAGTATGTTTACTCCTAGATCTCTCTCATTTTCTGTCTCTTGAAGTTGTACTCCAGCCACCGAGTAGTCAAGCTTGGGCCTTCTTGCACTTGTACCCATTCTCATTACCTTACATTTTAAAGTATTGAATTTCATTAACCACTTTTCTGACCACTCATGCAGATTATTTAGATCCTCCTGAAGTTCTCTACCATTGTTCTCGTTTTTTACTTTCTTCACAATCTTTGCATCATCTGCAAACATATTCATGAATGAATTTACAGACTCTGGTAGGTCATTTACATATACAAGGAACAAAAGTGGCCCTAAAACTGAACCCTGTGGAACTCCACTACTAACTCTTCTCCATTCAGACACTGAGTGTCTTATTCTAACCCTCTGTTCCCTTCCTTCTAAGTAAGTTTTTATCCATTCCAAAACATTTCCACCTATTCTAGCCATTGATTGCAGCTTCCTAATAAGTCTCCCATGTGGAACAGTGTCAAACGCTTTCTGGAAGTCTAGGAATATGCAATCTGCCCAGCCCTCTCTTTCCTGTAAGATTTGGCTTACCTCATCATAAAATTCTAATAAGTTTGTTACTGTTGATCTACCTTCTCTGAAGCCATGTTGCCTCACTGACAAAAAGTTGAAGGATTCCAAGTGAAGAGAGATATGTTTCCTTAGTAGTTTCTCCATAACTTTGCAAACTATGCTGGTCAAGGAAACTGGTCTATAGTTCAGAGCCGTATCCCTCCTTCCCTTTTTGAAGATAGGTATCACATTTGCTTGTTTCCAGCATCTTGGAATCTCCCCCGACTCCAGTGACTCCTTAAATATGATACTTAGTGCCACTGATATTGTGTTTGCGCATTTTTTAAGCACATGAGGGGATATGTCATCAGGACCTGTAGCTTTATGAACATCTAAATCCATCAGCACTTTGCATACCTCTTTGGCTGTAAGGTTGATGTTCTCTAATACCGGCCCTTGAGCTTCTATCACTGCAATCTGAGGGGGTGGGGTATTTTCTACTGTAAATACTGACTGAAACTCCTTGTTCAATTCTTTGCAGATCTCTTCATCCGTCTCAGTGATGCTTCCATCCGCTCTCTTTAGCCTTAAAACCTGTTATTTTACCTTCAGTTTTCCTCTGATAAAGCTGTGGAAAAGCTTGGGATTTTCTTTAGCCTTCCTGGTGATGTCCCTCTCATAGTCTCTCTCTGCCTCTCTCCTTTTACTTAGGTAGTCATTTCTTGCTCTTTTGTAGGTTTGCCAGGCATTTATGTTTTTTCTCCTCCTATACCTTTTCCAGCATTTGTCTCTCCACTCCTTAGCTCTTTTACACCCATTATCGAACCATTTCTCTCTGGCATGAATTACACCTACTTTGGTGACAGGTATGCAGCAATCTACTATCTTCCCATATTTCTCATAAAAGATGTCATACATTTCTTGTACAGATTTGTTGTAAAATAAGGTTCTCCAGTCAATAACTGCAAAAAGCTCATTCATTTTGATGTAATCTCCTTTCGGATAGTTCCTCCTCATGTCCTCAGTGCCTCTACTCTCAGGAAGAATATCTTCAATGATATACTCCATCAACAACACACAGTGGTCACTCTTTTCAATTGGTGGTTCATACTCAATTTTTTCAATATCCAACACATTATCTGTGAACACTAGATCAAGTAGTGATGGCTCATCCCCACCCCTGGCCCTTGTTGGTTCCATTACATGTTGGTGTAGGAAATTCCCTTGTACACAATCTAGGAATCTTGCCCCAAATGAGTCCTCACCACTGTGTGGGTCAAGATTTATCCAATCTATCTCTTTATGATTAAAGTCTCCCATAATCAAAATCCTACATTTTTTCCCCGTGCCATGTTAACAACTGAGTTTATGACTTCAATAGTACCTATATGACTTTCCTCATAAACTTCAAGCCTATTTTGGTTCCTTGGTGGGTTGTATACAACAGTTATTATAATGCTCTCTGACCCAGTATTTATGCTAGCAACAAGAAATTCCTTGAACTCACTTTCTATAGCCAAGTTTATTTCTTCGACTTGAATCCTTTCACTTATGAGCAGTGCTATCCCTCCACCAGTCCTCTCAGATCTTCCAACCCTTAGTATTCTGAAACCCTTAGGAAAAACTGTGACACTGTTTATGTCCTCACTCAACTTAGTCTCTGTAATTGCTACTATATCTGCCTTACTGTTGTGAATCCTATCTTTAAATTCTAGTGCCTTACCAGCTAATCCATCAGCATTTGTGTATAACAATCTTAATGAGGCCCCATCCCCTGATCTTCTGTCATTATCTTCTTTATCTCCCCTTTGTCTGGAAGAACTCTGTAATGAAAATTTTTCTTTTCTTCTTCATTTCTTTCATCATTTAACCTTCTTGCCTCTTGCAACAAGTTTTTGATCTTTCCCATCTCTTCCTGTGTTCTGTATTGTCTAATGAACACTTCTTTGAATTCTTGAAGGTCTCTTAGACTTTTTTTTCTCAACAATATTTCCCTACATGTTTCCCCTCTCTCAAAGGTTACTTTTGTTGGTCTCGGCTTTCCTTCCCTCGAATATTTACCTAGTTGGTGTATGTTTACAATATCCTCAGGACCACATACTACTCCAAGCTTTCTTATCAGGTCTACAACCCTAGCTTTATTTTCCTCAAGTCTCCCCTGCCATGTTGGCTCCTGGAACTCGCTTATGCCTGAGATTACCACTGTCTTCTCCTTATCAAGTGCCTATCTGATGAGTGGGTTTGCCCTTTCCATCACAACGTCTTTCATTTTTTTGATTACTGTCTCTTTATAGTCAACTGTTTGTATGTTTTCCAGTGCCACCACCTTTACAGCCTCTTTTACTGCCACATTCCCCTTTAGTGCATCAGCAAAGGAAGTTTTCATGGCATCATTTTCCATATTCAGCTCCTGGAACTCTTTTCTGAACTGTTCAATGTTTTCCTTAATCTGGACATTCCAAGCAGCAATCTCGTCTCTCTCAGAAGAGAGCAGTGAACTAACATCTAATTCCTTTAGGTTGTCATTCAGCTGTTTGTTTTTATCTTCTTGTTTAGAAAGTCTAGATTCTAGTTGACTCTTTTCCCCTTCCAGCTTTTTTATTCTTTTTTCTAGTTCCTTTCTCTCCTGCCCTTGTGCTTTATTTGCTTCCTCCAAAGATCTTATTTGCTCGCTGAGTGTTTCATTCTCTTTCATTTCTCCATCCATATTCTGAATTTTATCATCAAGGCTTATAACCATTTCCTCTATATTCTTGATTTTCTGTTTGAGTCTCCTGATGGCTACCCCTCCTACCTACCCATGGATGGGAGAGGTTTGGGACAGAGATGGCGTCATTTTTATGTTCTCCCTCTCACATAATATAGAAAGAAGACGAGAAAGAGGAAAAAAAAGAGAAAAAAACTTTTAATTAAGCTTCACACAGAATTTTTATATCTCCATATAAGTGCTATTTAGTGTCTCAGTTTATCTCTTTTCTGGTAACACACATCTTAACTTAAAAACTTGACCATGGTAATTTAAGGATAAAAAGAAAAAGAAAAAAAATGCAACAAAACAAAAGTCAAACCTGAAGGAAAAATTTGAACCTGTGTCTGAGGTGGCACCCACCTGTTTCTGCTATATATTCTTCCTAACTGATAAACTCACTTGCTAACCAAGGTATGTTATCACAAGATTAGACTTTACATTTAACTCAATATATATATATACAAAATAAAAACAAAATAGTAAAAGAGAAAGCTAAAAGAAAAGCAAAAAAAAAAAAAATTAAGAAAATAAGACAGCTGTACTACTTGGCAACTTAACTCAATACTATTGACAGGTGGATATTTTTTTTTTTTTTTTTACTTATTCAATTATTTCGTGTATCAAACTAACTAACAAGTTAATATAAATGGGAAGGATACTGATTTTAACAATATATGGAACCACAGGATCAGGTAAACGGCTTAAGAGCTTTCCCCAGTTTACACAAAAAATTAGGTAATGTGATGTGATGGCTTCACCTCTGGCAACTCTTCTAAATTTCCTTCAAGGCAGAACTGGACGGCAGCTTCTCTCTCCCCTCACGAAAAATGTTCTCAATTTTTTTTTCCTTTAATATTTTGGACAGTCTCGTCATACAACAAATATAAGTTTTGTACTCACAATACTCTGCAGGATTTCAGATTTAGGGAAATTATGGTAAAGTTTTCCACTAAGCACTTAGTCACTCGAAACAATTAAAAATTTAAGAGGAGCAGTTCCGTGTGTGATTACCTAATTGTGATTACCTAATTGTTCTTACGGGAAAAAGCCAAAAGCTCGTAACTTCCCATCTCCTGATAGGTTCCATATTGCACTTATTGATACTTATCATAACTGTTTTTAAAACTATGGATTAAGTTAGCATTAACTACCTCCTCGCTTAGCGAATTCCAATTATCAACTTCGTTCACACTAAAAAAGTACTTCCTTACATCCTGCAAAGAAGTTTTCTTACGAAGCTTCAAACTATGACCTCTACTTCTAGAGCCAGCCATATCACTGTATCGATGCCTATCCACTCTATTATAACCATGAAGGAATTGAAAGACTGTCACCATATATCCCCTCAATCTTCTAGCTTAGAGTGATGGTAAGTCTAATTCCCTCAGCCTCTCATCATAACTGAGATTGCGTATTTCTGGTACTAGTTTCGTGGCATGTCTTTGAACTTTTTCAAGCTTAGCTACGTGCTTTTTCAAGTGCGGATTCTAAAGGGGGGTTGCATATTCTAATTTTGGCCTCACATAGGTTACATAAATATTTCTGAACATTTCCTTGTCCATGTGCCTGAGGGCTACCCCTACATTTGCTAAGAAAGCATATGCTGCCCTTACTATGCCATTTATATGTATTTCTGGAGACAAATCTGTCAGTATATTTACTCCTAGATCTCTCTCATTTTCTGTCTCTTGAAGTTGTACTCCTGCCACCGAGAAGTCAAACTTAGGCCTTCTTGCACTTGTATCTACTCTCATTACCTTACATTTTGAAGTATTGAATTTCATTAGCCACTTTTCTGATCACTCATGAAAACTATTAAGATCTTCCTGAAGTTCTCTACCAATTGTTCTCGTTTCTTACTTTCTTCACAATCTTTGCATCATCTGCAAACATATTCATGTATGAATTTACAGACTCTGGTAGGTCATTTACATATACAAGGAACAAAAGTTGCTCTTAAAGTGAACCCTGTAGAATCCACTACTAACTCTTTTTCATTCAGACACTGAATGCCCTACTCTAACCCTCTGTTCCCTTCTTTCTAATTAAGTTTTTATCCATTCCAAGATATTTCCACCTATTTTAGCCATTGCTTGCAGCTTTTTAATAAATCTTCCATGTGGAACAGTGTCAAATGCTTTCTTGAAGTATAGTAATATGCAATCTGCCCAGCCCTCTCTTTCCTGTAAGATTCGGCTTACCTCATCATAAAATTCTAATAATTTTGTTACTGTTGATCTACCTTCTCTGAAGCCATGTTGTTTCACTGACAAAAAGTTGAAGGATTCCAAGTGAAGAGAGATATGTTTCCTTAGAAGTTTCTCCAGCAAACTATGCTGGTCAAGGAAACTGGTCTATAGTTTAGAGCCGTATTCCTCCTTCCCTTTTTGAAGATAGGTATCACGTTCCCTGGCTTCCAGCATCTTGGAGTCTCCCCAGACTCCAATGACTTTTTAAATATGATATTTATTGCCACTGACATTGAGTTTGCGCATTTGATAAGTACATGAGGGGATATATCATCAGGACCTGTAGCATTATGGACATCCAATTCCATCAGCGCTTTGCATACCTCTGTGGCTGCAGAGTTGATGTTCTCTAATACTGACCCATGAGCCTCTATCTCTGCAATCTGATTGGGTGGGGTATTTTTTACTATAAATACTGACTGAAACTCTTTGTTCAATGCATTGCAGATCTCTTTATCCGTCTCAGTGATGAACAAACTCATTTTTAATTTAAGAAATGAGTTGGCCGCAGTCAGGCAGGAGGTCAGATCCTTAGCAGAGGAGAACAGGGATCTGAGAGGTAAGATAGAGGTGTTAACCAGGAAGGGACAATTGAATAGAGAAGACGACTGGAAAGTTGTGAATAAGGGTTCAACGAAGATGGTTCTTAAGAAAAATGATACTTTTAGACTACAAGTTGCTAATTCATTTAGTTCACTTAGAGATGAAGGTGACAGTGGCGGCAGTAATTCTTCAGGACCCATAGAGTCAGATAGGTGTACTAGCGATCGTAGAAATGGAAGTGGGAAAAGCTCTCAGGTCAAGAGCCTAGGTAAGTCTCCCAAGGTCGGAGTAACCCATCCTCCGGATAAGTCTCATTCTTTGGTAATTGTAGGGGATTCACTATGCAGATATGTAGACAGGAAACTCAGGCATAGAGCTAGAGGAAAATATTTTTTCCCTGGAGCAGGTATGAAGAAGGTGGGTGAGTCAATAAATAGCTGGATTGAGAAAAAAGATGTTGTTTGTTTGATAGCTGGGGGAAATGACGTGCAGGATGGTAGAAGTGAAGAGCTGATTAGGTTGTATAGACAAGCCCTGGATAAGATCAGGAAAAGGGGTGCAGTTCCTGTGATGTGTGGTATTCTCCCTAGGCTTAGCCAAAGTTCAGAGTGGTGGTCTCGAGCTATAGGAGTAAATGCTAGGATGAAAGTCTTCTGTCGGGAGAATAATATAGGTTTTATAGACGGGTGGGATCACTTCACTAGTCGTAAGCATATGTATGCAAGGGATGGAGTGCATCTTTCTAATTCAGGTGTCTCGGTATTGGCTGGTATGATAGACAGAGAGGTAGGGGGGTTTTGTTAGACACAAATAATGAAAAGAATAATACTTGTGCAGAGAAATTAGTCAGTAAGGGTTCAGTAAATAGTGGGTCAAATAACTGGGAGTCTAAGGATAAGAACCATTTGTTACATAGAACAAATATTAACAAAAAGAATAGCCACAAGAAGGGTAAAGCTAGAGAAAGTTTAAAAGTATATTATACAAATAGCCGTAGTTTAGGTAACAAGATAGAAGAACTGAGAGCCATAGTATGTAGTGAGAGACCGGATATAATATGCATTAGTGAAAGTTGGATTAATTTAGAAAGCAAACACCTTAAAGCTGAGTACATAATTACAGGATATAAACTTTATAATGCTGATCGTAGTGCAGATAGAAGAGGGGGAGGGGTAATTATGTATATTAAAGATAGCCTCAGAAGCTGCATTAAGTCTGGAATTAAGACAAATCTAATTTCAGAAACCTTATGGGTTGAAATTAAAAATAATATAGAAAGTCTAGTTGTAGGAGTAGTCTACAGACCACCTGATCTAGACAATATAAAGTCGCAAGTTATATACGATGAAATTTCTAAAGTGACCAGGTCAAATAGAGTTTGCATTGTAGGCGATTTTAATTTTAGACATATTAACTGGGAAACCATAACAGGTGATAGTAGCTCTAAGGAGTTTTTGGAAGTAGTAGAAGACAATTTCCTTTCTCAGCATGTACTTCAAGCAACACGGGAGGTGAATACACTAGATTTAGTTCTTAGTAATAGAGAGAATATGGTTACAAATTTAGAAGTTGGTGAAAAATTGGGCAACAGTGACCATGATTCCATTAGATTTAACATAATTTTCAAGGAAACAATAAAGGAAAATAAGAATATTGTTTCAAACTTTAGAGCAGGAGATTTTGAGGGCTTAAAAACTAAATTATCTAATGAGGTATGGGAAGGGATTTCTGGGGTACAGATGTGGGTAGTTAATCAAGCAGGTCAGGTCGCAGGTAGCGGATTACCCCAAAATTTGAGTACCACATGCCAAGGATTATCACAAGATAAGATCAATATATTAAATTCTCTCACAGGAAAGAACAGCAGTCCGTCAGTTAATATAAATTTGGATGAGGAATATAACAATTTTGTCATGACTCTTAAGAATAGTCAGAGAGTCTATATTCCAATGAAACATTGCAGATCAAGAAAAAATGACCCTAAATGGATGAACAATAGAATAAAGAATCTTATAGGTATTAAAAGAGGAATATACAGGAAACTAAAAAGAGGTGAAGAGCATGTGAGGCAGCAATATATACAGTTAAACAGGGAAGTTAAAAAGATAGTTAGAGAGTCAAAAAGAAAATACGAAGTTAGAATAGCAGGAGAAGCTAAAGAAAATCCTAAAGGGTTTTATCAACATTATCAAACAAAATTTAAGGAAAAAGTCGGACCAGTTGAAGTAGCCAATGTCCATATCACAGATGACGATAAAGTGATGTATACATGTTTAAATGATTATTTCTTATCTGTATTTACCAATGAAAACTTGGAAAATATTCCGGAAGTAGAATCCATTTACAGAGACAGTCCCGATAAAATACTTAGTTCAATAAATATTACGAGAGAGGAGGTAATAAAAGAAATAGATAAATTAAAGGCTCATAAATCTCCGGGACCTGATGGAATATATGCTAGAATATTAAAGGAATGCAAGGAAGAGCTTAGTTGTCCACTAACTGCATTATTTAATAATTCAGTAAAATTAGGATCGGTACCCATGGAGTGGAAATTGGCAGATGTGGTACCAATATTTAAAAAAGGAGAACGAGCTAAAAAGAATAATTATAGGCCGGTAAGTTTAACGTCAACAGTGGGTAAGATTCTAGAATCCATAGTTGCAAATAAAATAAGGGCACATCTAGAATTACACAGACTGATAAAACTTTCACAACACGGGTTTCTTAAGGGTTTTTCGTACCTTACAAACTTACTGTCTTTTTATTCAGAAGTTTACGAGGCAGTAGATTGTGGCAAAGAATATGATACAATATATCTAGATTTTAGCAAAGCTTTTGATAGAGTTCCTCACAAAAGATTAGTTAAAAAGCTGGAAGCTCATGGTATAGGAGGAGCTGTTCTCAGATGGATCAAACAATGGTTAAAAGACAGAAAACAGAGGGTTTGCATAAATGGAGAGAAATCAGAGTGGGGCTCGGTTACTAGCGGGGTACCACAAGGCTCGGTACTGGGTCCCCTATTATTCATGGTATATCTAAATGATCTGGATTCGGATATCAGTAGTAACCTAAGTAAATTCGCAGACGACACTAAAATAGGTAGGACTATAAATGGAAAAGAAGACATTCATGCTTTACAGGAAGATCTAAATAGATTATCTGAATGGTCGGACAAATGGCAAATGGAATTTAATGTTGAAAAATGTAAAGTAGTTAAAATGGGTACTATAAAAGACAATACTAGTTATAAGCTAAATAACCATGAAATCATGAGTTCTCAGTGTGAATGGGATTTGGGAGTTCTTGTGAGTAGTAGTCTTAAGCCAAGAGAGCAATGCACAGCAGTCAGAAATAAAGCAAACAGAATTTTAGGATTTATCTCAAGAAGCGTTAACAATAGGACGGAAAAAGTTATTTTGCAGCTCTATCTTGCATTAGTTAGGCCCCATTTAGATTATGCTGTGCAATTCTGGTCACCCTATTATAGAATGGAAATTGAATCCTTGGAGAGAGTGCAGCGAAGAATGACCAAGATGATACACAATATCAGAAATCTACCATATGAGGACAGATTAAAAAAACTTAACCTACATTCTCTAGAGAGGCGAAGAGTTAGGGGGGATATGATTGAAGTGTATAAATGGTTTAAAGGGATTAACAAGGGAGATATTAATAAAGTTTTAAAAATTCATGATCAAACCAGAACTCGTAATAATGGATTTAAGCTTGATAAATTTAGGTTCAGAAGGGAAATTGGTAAAAATTGGTTTGGTAATAGAGTAGCTGATGCATGGAACAAGCTTCCTAGTAGGATAGTAAATGCCAATACCTTAGACACCTTCAAATGTAGATTAGATAGACATATGACAGAGGTAGGGTGGGTATGAATAGGTTAGTGCTTATTAGAAAAATCATAAAAAGAAAAATAGAATAAATAAGTAGAGTAGAATAGAATAGGTTAGACATGCTGAAAATACAATTAAAAAATGGAGCTGCCTCGTGTGTGCCAGTAGGCATGTTGCAGTGTCCTCTATTCTTATGTTCTTATGTTCTATTAAGCCTTAAGACCTGTTCTTTTACTTTCAGTTTTCCTCTGATAAAGCTGTGGAAAAGCTTGGGATATTCTTTAGCCTTCCTGGTGATGTCCCTCTCATAGTCTCTCTCTGCCTCTCTTCTTTTACTTGGGTAATCATTTCTTGCTCGTTTGTAGGTTTGCCAGGCATTTATGTTTTTGTTTCTTCCTATACCTTTTCCAGCATCTGTCTCTCCACTCCTTAGCTCTTTTACACTCATTATCGAACCACTTCTCTCTAGCATGAATTACACCTACTTTGGTGACAGGTATGCAGCAATCTACTATCTTCCCATATTTCTCACAAAAGATGTTGTACATTTCTTGTACCGATTTGTTGGAAAATGAGGTCCTCCAGTCAATAACTGCAAAAAGGTTATTCATTTTGATGTAATCTCCTTTTGGATAGTTCCTCCTCACATCATCAGTGCCTCTACTCTAAGGCAGAACATCTTTAATGATATACTCCATCAACAACTCACTGGTCACTTTTTCCAATTGGTGGTTCATACACAATTTGTTCAATATCTAACACGGTATATGTGAATACTAGATCAAGTAGTGATGGCTCATCCCCACCCCTGAGCCTCGTTGGCTCCAGAGCATGTTGGTGTAGGAAATTCCCTTGTACGCAATCTAGGAATCTTGCCCTGAATGAGTCCTACCCAATGTGTGGGTCAAAATTTATCCAATCTATCTCTTTATGAATAAAATCTCCCATAATGAAAATCCTACATTTTTTTTCCGTGCCATGTTAACAACTGAGTTTATGACATCAATAGTACCTATATGACATTCCTCACAAACTTCTAGCCTATGCTGGTTCCCTGGTGGGTTATATACAAGAGTTATTATAATGCTATCTGACACAGTATTTATGCGAGCAAAAAGAAATTCCTTAAACTCACTTTCTATAGCAAAGTTTATTTCTTCAACCTGAATCCTTTCACTTATGAGCAGTGCTATCCCTCCACCAGTCCTCTCAGATCTTTCAACCCTTAATATTCTGAAGCCCTTAGGAAAAAGTGTGACATTGTGTATGTCCTCACTCAACTTAGTCTCTGTAACTGCTTCTATATCTGCCTTACTGTTGTGAATCCTATCTTCTAATTCTACCTCCTTACCAGCTAATTCATCAGCGTTTGTGTATAACAATCTTAATGAGACCCCATCCCCTGATCTTCTGTCATTATTTTCTTTTTATCTCCCCTTTGTCTGGAAGAACTCTGAAATGAAAATTTTTCTTCCTTTCTTCATTTCTTTCCTCATTTAACCTTCTATCCTCTTGCAACAAGTCTTTGATCATTTCCATCTCTTCCTGTGTTCTGTATCGTCTAATGAACACTTCTTTGAATTCTTGAAGGTCTTTTAGACTTTTTTTCCTCATCAATATTTCTCTACATGTGTCCCTTCTCTGCTTTCCCTACCTCGAATCTTTACCTAGTTGGTGAATGTTTACAATATCCTCAGGACCACAATCTACTCCAAGCTTTCTTATCAGGTCTAAAATCCAAGCTTTATTTTCTTCAAGTCTCCCCTGCCATGTTGACTCCTGTGTGATTACCTAATTGTGATTACCTAATTGTGTTTACGGGAAAGAGCATAAAGCTCGTATCTTCCCGTCTCCTGATCGGTTCCATTTTATACATAGTGATACTTATCATACCTGTCCTTAAAACTATGGATTGAGATAGCATTAACTACCTCCTCGCTTAGCGAGTTCCAATTATCATCTACTCTTACACTGAAAAAGTATTTCCTTACATCCTGCAAAGTTTTCTTACAAAGCTTCA
This sequence comes from Halocaridina rubra, assembly GCA_037179515.1. Taxonomy (NCBI): domain Eukaryota; kingdom Metazoa; phylum Arthropoda; class Malacostraca; order Decapoda; family Atyidae; genus Halocaridina; species Halocaridina rubra. The sequence goes on along the minus strand of JAXCGZ010005903.1, from coordinate 52,799 downwards.
AACCATGACCTCTAGTTCTAGAGCCTGCCATATCAAAATATCGATCCCTATCCACTCTATCATAATCATGAAGGAATTTAAAGACTGTCACCATATCCCCCCTCAATCTTCTAGCTTTGAGTGATGGTAAGTCTAATTCCCTCAGCCTCTCATCATAACTGAGATTGCGTATTTCTGGCACCACTTTTGTGGCATTTCTTTGAACTTTTTCAAGCTTAGCTATGTGCTTTTTCAAGTGTGGATTCCAAAAGGGGGCTGCATATTCAAGTTTTGGCCTCACATAGGTTACATAAATATTTCTGAACATTTCCGTGTCCATGTGCCTAAAGGCTACCCTTACATTTGATAAGAATGCATATGCTGCCCTTACTATTCCATTTATATGTATTTCTGGAGACAAAAATTGCCTGTATGTTTACTCCTAGATCTCTCTCATTTTCTGTCTCTTGAAGTTGTACTCCAGCCACCGAGTAGTCAAGCTTGGGCCTTCTTGCACTTGTACCCATTCTCATTACCTTACATTTTGAAGTACTGAATTTCATTAGCCACTTTTCTGACCACTCATGCAGATTATTTAAATCTTCCTGAAGTTCTCTACCATTGTTCTCGTTTTTTACTTTCTTCACAATCTTTGCATCATTTGCAAACATATTCATGAATGAATTTACAGGCTCTGGTAGGTCATTTACATATACAAGGAACAAAAGTGGCCCTAAAACTGAACCCTGTGGAACTCCACTACTAACTCTTCTCCATTCCGACGCTGAGTGTCTTACTCTAACCCTCTGTTCCCTTCCTTCTAAGTAAGTTTTTATCCATTCTAAAATATTAACACCTATTCTAGCCATTGCTTGCAACTTCCTAATAAGTCTCACATGTGGAACAGTGTCAAACGCTTTCTGGAAGTCTAGGAATATTTAATCTGCCCAGCCCTCTCTTTCCTGTAAGATTCGGCTTACCTCATCATAAAATTCTAATAAGTTTGTTACTGTTGATCTACCTTCTTTGAAGCCATGTTGCCTAACTGACAAAAAGTTGAAGGATTCCAAGTGAAGAGAGATATGTTTCCTTAGTAGTTTCTCCATAAGTTTGCAAACTATGCTGGTCAAGGAAACTGGTCTATAGTTCAGAGCCGTATCCCTCCTTCCCTTTTTGAAGATAGGTATCACATTTGCTTGTTTCCAGCATCTTGGAATCTCTCCTGACTCCAGTGACTTTTTAAATATGATACTCAGTGCCACTGATATTGAGTTTGCGCATTTTTTAAGTACATGAGGGGATATGTCATCAGGACCTGTAGCTTTATGAACATGTAAATCCATCAGTACTTTGCCTACCTCTGTGGCTGTAAGGTTGATGTTCTCTAATACTGGCCCTTGAGCTTCTATCTCTGCAATCTGAGGGGGTGGGGTATTTTCTACTGTAAATACTGACTGAAACTCCTTGTTCAATTCTTTGCAGATCTCTTCATCCGTCTCAGTGATGCTTCCATCCGCTCTCTTCAGCCTTAAAACCTGTTCTTTTACCTTCAGTTTTCCTCTGATAAAGCTGTGGAAAATCTTGGGATTTTCTTTAGCCTTCCTGGTGATGTCCCTCTCATAGTCTCTCTCTGCCTCTCTCCTTTTACTTAGGTAGTCATTTCTTGCTCATTTGTAGGTTTGCCAGGCAGTTATGTTTTTTCTCCTCCTATACCTTTTCCAGCATTTGTCTCTCCACTCCTTAGCTCTTTTACACCCATTATCGAACCATTTCTCTCTAGCATGAATTACACCTACTTTGGTGACAGGTATGCATCAATCTACTATCTACCCATATTTCTCACAAAAGATGTCATACATTTCTTGTACAGATTTGTTGTAAAATAAAGTTCTCCAGTCAATAACTGCAAAAAGCTAATTCATTTTGATGTAATCTCCTTTCGGATAGTTCCTCCTCATGTCCTCAGTGCCTCTACTCTCAGGCAGAATATCTTCAATGATATACTCCATCAACAACACACAGTGGTCACTCTTTCCAATTGGTGGTTCATACTCAATTTTTTCAATATCCAACACATTTTCTGTGAACACTAGATCAAGTAGTGATGGCTCATCTCCACCCCTGGCCCTCGTTGGTTCCATTACATGTTGGTTTGGAAATTCCCTTGTACGCAATCTAGGAATCTTGCCCCGAATGAGTCCTCACCATTGTGTGGGTCAAGATTTATCCAATCTATCTCTTTATGATTAAAATCTCCCATAATCAAAATCCTACATTTTCTCTCCCGTGCCATGTTAACAACTGAGATTATGACTTCAATAGTACCTATATGACTTTCCTCATAAACTTCTAGCCTATTCTGGTTCCTAGGTGGGTTATATACAACAGTTATTATAATGCTCTTTGACCCTGTATTTATGCGAGCAGCAAGAAATTCCTTGAACTCACTTTCTATAGCCAAGTTTATTTCTTCGACTTGAATCCTTTCACTTATGAGCCGTGCTATCCCTCCACCAGTCCTCTCAGATCTTTCAACCCTTAGTATTCTGAAGCCCTTAGGAAAAACTGTGACACTGTTTATGTCCTCACTCAACTTAGTCTCTGTAATTGCTACTATATCTGCCTTACTGTTGTGAATCCTATCTTTTAATTCTACTGCCTTACCAGCTAATCCATCAGCATTTATGTATAACAATCTTAATGAGGCCCCATCCCCTGATCTTCTGTCATTATCTTCTTTATCTCCCCTTTGTCTGGAAGAACTCTGAAATGAAAATTTTTCTTCTCTTCTTCATATCTTTCCTCATTAAACCTTCTTGCCTCTTGCAACAAGTTTTTTATCTTTCCCATCTCTTCCTGTGTTCTGTATCGTCTAATGAACACTTCTTTGTGTGTGTGTGTGTGTGGGTGTGTGTACATTTGTGATTACATGCTTGTAACGTGTGTGTTCATGTGTATACATACACACACTTGCACAAACACACACACACATGCATACACATACAAATACACACATACACACACACACACACACACACAAACACACACACACATACACACACACACACACACACACACCGCGCGTTCAGTGACACACGGAATTGCTCCTCTTAAATTTTTAACTGTTTCGAGTGACTAAGTGCTTAGTGGAAAACTTTACCATAATTTCCATAAATCTGAAATCCTGCAGAGTATTGTGAGTACAAAAACTAATATTTGTTGTAAGACGAGACTGTTCATATTAAAGGAAAAAAAATTGAAATTTTTTTCGTGAGGAAGAGAGAGAAGCTGCCGTCCAGTTCTGCCTTGAGGGAAATCTAGAAGAGTTGCCAGAGGTGGAGCCATCACACCACATTACCTAATTTTTTGTGTAAACTGGGGAAAGCTCTTAAGCCGTTTTACCTGATCCTGTGGTTCTATATATTGTTAAAATCAGTATCCTTCCCATTTATATTAACTAGTTAGTTTGATACACGAAAAAAATTGAATAATAAAAGAAAAAAAATTACCAAATACCCACCTGTCAACAGTACTGAGTTAAGTTGCCAAGTAGTACAGCAGTCTTATTTTCTTCATTTTTTTTGCTTTTCTTTTAGCTTTCTCTTTTAGTATTTTGTTATTTTGTATATATATTGAGTTAAATGTAAAGTCTAAATCCCGTGATAACATATCTTGGTTAGCAAGTCAGTTTATCAGTTAGGAAGAATATATAACAGAAACAGGTGGGTGCCACCTCGAACACAAATTCGAATTTTCCTTCAGGGTTGACTTTTGTTTTTCTTTTTTTCTTTATACTTAAATTACCATGGTCAAGTTTTTAAGTTAAGATGTGTGTTACCAGAAAGGAGACAAACTGAGTCACTAAATAGCACTTATATGGAGATATAAAAATTCTGTGTGAAGGTAAATTAGAAGTTTTTCTCTTTTCTTTTTTTTTTATTCTTTCTCGTCTTCTTTCTATATTCTGTGAGAGGGAGAACATAAAAATGAAGCCATCTCTGTCCCAAACCTCTCCCACCCATGGGTCGGGAGAAGGGGTAGTCATCAGAGGACTTAAACAGAGAATCAAGAAGTTAGAGGAAATGGTTATAAGCCTTGATGATAAAATTCAGAATATGGATGGAGAAATGAAAGAGAATGAAACACTCAGAGAACAAATAAGATCTTTGGAGGAAGCAAATAAAGCACAAGGGAAGGAGAGAAAGGAACTAGAAAAAAGAATAAAGAAGCTGGAAGGGGAAAAGAGTCAACTAGGATCTAGAATTTCTAAACAAGATGTTAGTTCACTGCTCTCTTCTGAGAGAGACGAGATTGCTGCTTGGAATGTCCAGATTAAGGAAAACATTGAACAGTTCAGAAAAGAGTTCCAGGAGCTGAATATGGAAAATGATGCCATGAAAACGTCCTTTGCTGATGCACTAAAGGGGAATGTGGCAGTAAAAGAGGCTGTAAAGGTGGTGGCACTGGAAAACATACAAACAGTTGACTATAAAGAGACAGTAATCGAAAAAATGAAAGACGTTGTGATGGAAAGGGCAAACCCACTCATCAGACAGGCACATGAAAAGGAGAAGACAGTGGTAATCTCAGGCATAAGTGAATCCCAGGAGCCAACATGGCAGGGGAGACTTGAAGAAAATAAAGCTAACGTTGTAGACCTGATAAGAAAGCTTGGAGTAGTATGTGGTCCTGAGGATATTGTAAACATACACCAACTAGGTAAATATTCGAGGGAAGGAAAGCCGAGACCAACAAAAGTAACCTTTGAGAGAGGGGAGACATGTAGGGAAATATTGTTGAGAAAAAAAAGTCTAAAAGACCTTCAAGAATGCAAAGAAGTGTTCATTAGACGATACAGAACACAGGAAGAGATGGGAAAGATCAAAAACTTGTTGCAAGAGGCAAGAAGGTTAAATGATGAAAGAAATGAAGAAGAGAAGAAAAATTTTCGTTACAGAATACTTCCAGACAAAGGGGAGATAAAGAAGATAATGACAGAAGATCAGGGGATGGGGCCTCATTAAGATTGTTATACACAAATGCTGATGGATTAGCTGGTAAGGCAGTAGAATTAAAAGATAGGATTCACAACAGTAAGGCAGATATAGTAGCAATTACAGAGACTAAGTTGAGTGAGGACATAAACAGTGTCACAGTTTTTCCTAAGGGCTTCAGAATACTAAGGGTCGAAAGATCTGAGAGGACTGGTGGAGGGATAGCACTGCTCATAAGTGAGAGGATTCAAGTTGAAGAAATAAACTTGGCTATAGAAAGTGAGTTCAGGGAATTTCTTGTTGCTCGCATAAATACTGGGTCAGAGAGCATTATAATAACTGTTGTATACAACCCACCAAGGAACCAAAATAGGCTTGAAATTTATGAGGAAAGTCATATAGGTACTATTGAAGTCATAAACTCAGTTGTTAACATGGTGCGGGAGAAAAAATGTAGGATTTTGATTATGGGAGACTTTAATCATAAAGAGATAGATTGGATAAATCTTGACCCACACAGTGGTGAGGACTCATTTGGGGCAAGATTCCTAGATTGCGTACAAGGGAATTTCCTACACCAACATGTAATGGAACCAACAAGAGCCAGGGGTGGGGATGAGCCATCACTACTTGATCTAGTGTTCACAGATAATGAGTTGGATATTGAAAATATTGAGTATGAACCACCAATTGGAAAGAGTGACCACTGTGTGTTGTTGATGGAGTATATCATTGAAGACATTCTTCCTGAGAGTAGAGGCACTGAGGACATGAGGAGGAACTATCCGAAAGGAGATTACATCAAAATGAATGAGCTTTTTGCAGTTATTGACTGGAGAACCTTATTTTACAACAAATCTGTACAAGAAATGTATGACATCTTTTGTGAGAAATATGGGAAGATAGTAGATTGCTGCATACCTGTCACCAAAGTAGGTGTAATTCATGCTAGAGAGAAATGGTTCGATAATGGGTGTAAAAGAGCTAAGGAGTGGAGAGACAAATGCTGGAAAAGGTATAGGAGGAGAAAAAACATAAATGCCTGGCAAACCTACAAAAGAGCAAGAAATGACTACCTAAGTAAAAGGAGAGAGGCAGAGAGAGATTATGAGAGGGACATCACCAGGAAGGCTAAAGAAAATCCCAAGCTTTTCCACAGCTTTATCAGAGGAAAACTGAAGGTAAAAGAACAGGTTTTAAGGCTAAAGAGAGCGGATGGAAGCATCACTGAGACGGACGAAGAGATCTGCAAAGAATTGAACAAGGAGTTTCAGTCAGTATTTACAGTAGAAAATACCCCACCCCCTCAGATTGCAGTGATAGAAGCTCAAGGGCCGGTATTAGAGAACATCAACCTTACAGCCACAGAGGTATGCAAAGCGCTGATGGATTTAGATGTTCATAAAGCTACAGGTCCTGATGACATATCCCCTCATGTGCTTAAAAAATGCGCAAACACAATATCAGTGGCACTAAGTATCATATTTAAGGAGTCACTGGAGTCGGGAGAGATTCCAAGATGCTGGAAACAAGCAAATGTGATACCTATCTTCAAAAAGGGAAGGAGGGATACGGCTCTGAACAATAGACCAGTTTCCTTGACCAGCATAGTTTGCAAAGTTATGGAGAAACTACTAAGGAAACATATCTCTCTTCACTTGGAATCCTTCAACTTTTTGTCAGTGAGGCAACATGGCTTCAGAGAAGGAAGATCAACAGTAACAAACTTATTAGAATTTTATGATGAGGTAAGCCGAATCTTACAGGAAAGAGAGGGCCGGGCAGATTGCATATTCCTAGACTTCCAGAAAGCGTTTGACACTGTTCCACATGGGAGACTTATTAGGAAGCTGCAATCAATGGCTAGAATAGGTGGAAATGTCTTGGAATGGATAAAAACTTACTTAGAAGGAAGGGAACAGAGGTTTAGAGTAAGACACTCAGTATTTTGAATGGAGAAGAGTTAGTAGTGGAGTTCCACAGAGTTCAGTTTTAGGGCCACTTTTGTTCCTTGTATATGTAAATGACCTACCAGAGTCTGTAAATTCATTCATGAATATGTTTGCAGATGATGCAAAGATTGTGAAGAAAGTAAAAAACGAGAACAATGGTAGAGAACTTCAGGAGGATCTAAATAATCTGCATGAGTGGTCAGAAAAGTGGCTAATGAAATTCAATACCTCAAAATGTAAGGTAATGAGAATGGGTACAAGTGCAAGAAGGCCCAAGCTTGACTACTCGGTGGCTGGAGTACAACTTCAAGAGACAGAAAATGAGAGAGATCTAGGAGTAAACATACTGGCAGATTTGTCTCCAGAAATACATATAAATGGCGTAGTAAAGGCAGCATATGCATTCTTATCAAATGTAAGGGTAGCCTTCAGGCACATGGACAAGGAAATGTTCAGAAATATTTATGTAAGCTATGTGAGGCCAAAACTCGAATATGCAGCCCCCTTTTGGAATCCGCACTTGAAAAAGCACATAGCTAAGCTTGAAAAAGTTCAAAGACATGCCACGAAACTGGTGCCAGAAATACGCAATCTCGGTTATGATGAGAGGCTGAGGGAATTAGACTTGCCATCACTCGAAGCTAGAAGAGTAAGGGGGGATATGGTGACAGTCTTTAAATTCCTTCATGGGTATGATAGAGTGGATAGGGATCGATATTTCGATATGGCTGGCTCTAGAACTAGAGGTCATAGTTTGAAGCTTCGTAAGAAAACTTGTTTGCAGGATGTAAGGAAATACTTTTTCAGTGTAAGAGTAGTTGATAATTGGAATTGGCTAAGCGAGGAGGTAGTTAATGCTATCTCAATCCATAGTTTTAAGGACAGGTATGATAAGTATCACTAAGTCTAAAAATGGAACCGATCAGGAGACGGGAAGATACGAGCTTTGGGCTCTTTCCCGTAAACACAATTAGGTAATCACAATTAGGTAATCACACACACACACACACACACACACACACACACACACACACACACACACACGCACTTGAAAAAGCATGTAGTTAAGCTGGAAAAAGTTCAAGTACATGCCACGCAACTGGTGCCAGAAATACGCAATCTCAGCTATGAGAGGAGGCTGAAGGTATCAGATTTATCATCACTCGAACCTATAAGAATGAGGGGGAATATGGTGACTGTTTTTAAATTCCTTAATGGTTATGCCAAGTGTATAGGGATCGATAGTTTGATATGGCTGGCACTAGAACTAGAGGTCAATGCTTGAAGCTTCGTAAGAAAACTTCTTTGCAGGATGTAAGGAAGTATCTTTTTATTGTAAGAGTAGTTGATAATTTTAATTCGCTAAGCGAGGAGGTACTTAATGGTAAGTCAATCAATAGTTTCCATATCACTAAGTACAAAATGGAACCGACCTGGCAATGGGAAGTTATGAGCTTTGGGCTCTTTCCCGTAATTTCACACAATTTAAATAAAACTTAAAGGGAAACTATGAGAATGCTCTTCAGAGGGTAAAAAGAAGAAGCTGGCCTGCCCTGTCTTGAAGGACGTTTAGAAGCGTTACCAGAGGCGAAGCCATCACATTAACTGATTCTTTTTGTAAATTGAGGAGAGCTCTTACAGCCTTATTACCTGATCCTGTGGTACCACATCTTGTTAAAATCAATATCCTTCCCATATAGATTAACTTGATAGTCAATTTGTTATATGTAATAAATGCATAAATAAATAAATACATATGAAAAATACCCTTGTCAACAGAGCTATGTTAAGTTGCCAAGTAGCAGAGTTGTCTATTTTTTCTCTGTTTTCTCTGTTCTCTTTTATTAATACTTGTTGTTTAAATTGAGTTAGATTTAAATTCTGATCCCTTGATAAAATACATTGGTTAAAAACTGATTAATATATTTTTCTTCTTAAATGACCAGTCTAGCAGGTAAGAAGAAAGTATAGCAGGAACAGGTAGGTGTATATGCATCAAGTGAGTATCTCCTTGGTTGCATATTCGAGTTTTCCTTCATATGGGCTTTTGTTTTGTATTTTTTCTCCTCTAATTACCGAAGTAAAATTTTAAGTTTGGATGTATGTTACCAGAAAAGAGATGAACTAAGTAACACAATTAGTACTCATGAAGATGTAGAAATTCTGTGTGAAGCTTAAATAGTAACTCTCTCTCTCTCTCTCTCTCTCTCTCTCTCTCTCTCTCTCTCTCTCTCTCTCTCTCTCTCTCTCTCTCTCTCTCTCTCTCTCTCTCTCTCTCTCTCTCTCTCTCTCTCTCTCTCTCTCTCTCTCTCTCTCTCTTTCATTTTTTCTCTCTATATATTTTGTGAAAGACAAAGCATAAAAATGAAGCCGTCTCTGTCTCTAAATCCCCATTCAATGGTTGGGGAAGGGATGGTAGAGAATCTCCGGGGGATGTAGGAGGAGGAGTGGCTCTTAGAAGGCTGAAGCAAAAAGTCAAGGACCTTGAGGTCCTTGTAATAAACCTGGATGATAAAATTCGGAATATACTAGAGAAATTAAAGAGAATTAAACCCTTAGAGAGGTAACAAGATCTTTGGAGGAAGCAAAGAAGATGCAAGAGCAAGAGAGAAAAGAACTAGAAAAACGAATAAGGAGCTGGAAGGGAAATGGATGAACTAGAAACCAGAATTTCTAAAAAAGTAGATAACAACAAACAGCTGAATGACAAACTGAATGAATTAAATGTTGGTTCATTGCTCTCTTCTGAGAGAGAGATTGCAGCTTGGAATATCTAGGTTAAGGAAAACATCGAACAATTTAAAAAAGAGTTTCTGGAGCTGGATATGGAACATGATACCATGAAAACTTCCTTTGCAGATAGAGTAAATGGGAATCTGGCAATAAAGGAGGCTGCGAGAGTGGTGACATTGGAAAACGTATTAGCGGTTGACTATAAAATAACTGTAATAGAAAAAATTAAAGATGTTGCGATGGAAAGGGCTAATCCACATATTAAACAGGCACTTGATAAGGAAAATACAGTGGTATTCTCAGGCATAAGTGAATCTCAGGAGTCAACATGGCAGGGAAGTCTTTGCTAGGGTTTTAGACCTTATAAGGAAGCTTGGCGTAGTATGTGGTCTTGAGGATACTGTAAATATTCACCAACTTAGTAAATATTCTAAGGAGGGAAAGAAATACCAACGAAAGTAGCCTTTGAGAGTGGGGACACATGTTGAGAGATATTGATTAGAAAAAACCTAAAAGACCTTAAAGAATTTATAACAGTGTTCAATAGACCATACACAATACAAAAAGAGATGGAAAGGATAAAAACCTTGTTGCAAGAGGCTAGAAGGTTAAATGAGGGAAGAAATGAAGAAGGGAGAAAAAATCTCTTTTTCAGGGTTATTCCATAAAAAGCGGAGGTGAAGAAGATGATGATGATAGAAGATCAGGGGATAGGGCCTCATTAAGATTACTGTACACAAATGCTGATGGGGTAGCTGGTAAGGCAGTAGAAAGAAAGGATAGGATTCATAACATTAAGGCAGATATAGCAGCGGATACAGAAACTAAGTTAAGTGAGGACATGATTAGTGTCACAGTTTTTCCCAAGGGCTTCAGAATATTAAGGGTTGAAAGATCTGAGAGAACTGGTGGATGGATAGTACTGCTCATAAGTGAAAGATTTCAGGTTGAAGAAATAAACTTTACTATAGAAAGTGAGTTCAAGGAATTTCTTGTTCCTCCCATAAATACTGGGTCAGAAAGCATTATAATAAATGTTGTATATAGCCCATCAAATAACCAACATAGGTCATAAGTTCATGGGGAAAGTCATATAGGTACTATTGAACTTATAAACTCAGTTATCAAATTGCACTGGATAGAAAATGTAGGCTTTTGATTATGGGAGATTTTAAGCATAAAGATAGATTTGATAAATCTTGACCCACACTGTGGTGAGGACTCATTCGGGACAAGATTCTTAGACTGTGTATAAGGGAATTTACTACACCAAGATGAACTGGAACCAACAAGGGCCAGAGATAAGGATGAGCCATTGCTGCTTGTTCTAGTATTCACAGATAATGTGTTGGATATTGAAAAAATGAGTATGAACCACCAGCTAGAAAGAGTGACCAGTGTGTTCTTAATGGAGTATATCATTGAAGATGTTCTGTCTGATAGTAGAGGCACTGAGGGCACAAGGAGGAAGTATCTGAAAGGTGTTTACATCAAAATTAATGAGCTCTTTGCAGTTATTGACTGGAGGACCTTATTTATCAACAAATCTGTACAAGAAATGTACAACATTTTTTGTGAAGAATATGGGAAGATAGTAGATTATTGCATACCTTCCACCAAAAGAGAGTTATTCCCGTCAGAGGGAAATAGATCAATAATGAATGTAAGAGAGTCAAGGAGTTAAGAGACAGATGCTGGAAATTGTAAAGGAGGAGAAAAAACATCAATGCCTTAGCAGACTTATAAAGGAACAATAAATGATTACCCAAGTAAAAGAAGATAGGCAGATAGATACTATGAAAGGGATATCACCAGGAGGGCTAAAGAAAAACCTAAGCTTTTCCACAGCTTTATCAGAGGAAAACTGAGGGTAAAAGAGCAGGTTTTAAAGCAAAAGAGACTGGATGGAAGAATCACTGAGATGGATGAAGAGATCTGCAAAGAACTGAACAAGGAGTTTCAATTAGTATTTACAGCAAAAAAAAAAAACCACCCTCTCAGATTGCAGATATAGGAGCTCATTAGACGGTATTAGAGAACATCATCTTTTCAATCACAGATGTATGCAAAGCGCTGATGGAGTTAGATGCCCATACACCTACAGGTCCTGATGATATATCCCTTAATGTACTTAAGAAATGCACTAAATCAATATCAGCAGAACTGCATTATATATGAAAAGTCTCTGAAATCAGGGGATATTCCAAGATGCTGGAGATAAGCGAACGTCATACCTATCTTCAAAAAGGGAAGGAGGGATACGGCTCTAAACTATAGACCTATTTCCTTGACCAGCATAGTTTGCAAAGGTATGGAGAAACTATCAAGGAAACACATCTCTCTTCACTTGGAATCCTTCAAGTTTTTGTAGGTGAGACAACAAGGCTTCAGAGAAGGTAGATCAACAGTAACAAACTTATTAGAATTTTATGATGATTTAAGCCGACTCTTACAGGAAAGAGAGGGATGGGCAGAGCGCATATTCTTAGACTTCCAGAAAGCATTTTGCACTGTTCCACATGGGAGACTTATTAAGAAGCTGCAAGCAATGGCTAGAATAGGTGGAAATGTCTTGGGATGGATTAAACTTAGTTATTATAAATGTGTGTGTATATATATATATATATATATATATATATATATATATATATATATATATATATATATATATATATATATATATATATATATATATATATATATATATATATATATATATATATATATATATATATATATATATATGAGTAAGTAAAAACTGGTTTTTTGCATACAGCACTAAATGGTAAGGAAGCCCATCAGTGAAACAAGACAGAAAAAATAACGCTATATTTCTGATTCTAACTGGACCCGAAATATAGCGTTATTATTATTATTATTATTATTATTATTATTATTATTATTATTATTATTATTATTATTATAATTATTATTATTATTATTATTATTATTATTATTATTATTATTATTATTAATGTTATTTTATTATTATTAATGTTATTTTATTATTATTATTATTGTTATTATTGTTATTATTTTTTTTAAGTTGAAACAAGTAAATGACTGAAAGAAAATTGAACAATAAAAATTAATTTTCTGACGGAAACTCACATTAATACCAGAAAAATATTTTTCCTAAGATTATAGAAGTTGTTAGCAGAATAAAACCTCTAAACCGAGTTTATTTCAGTATCCCATTGGCACACAACTAATGAAGAACGAGAGAGAGAGAGAGAGAGAGAGAGAGAGAGAGAGAGAGAGAGAGAGAGAGAGAGAGAGAGAGAGAGAGAGAGAGAGAGAGAGAGAGAGAGAGAGAGAGAGAGAGAGAGAGGAGAGAGAGAGAGAGATGTAGCCTCTGCGAGTTATAGCCGGTATTGCTCTGAATGGAATGGGAATCACGATATAATTAACCCAATTATATATATATATCAATTCCTCATTAGTTCCTGAGGACAGACTGAGTGCATTAAATGATGTTGCCGGAAGCTTGAGGGATTATACATCCAAACACGTCCATGTAAATAAGAAAAAGAAGTCAGTGATTGCGTACATGCACCATGACCGTAATTGACCATGTAATGGGGGTTGTAGAGTCAAAACACAGCCATTCACCAGAGAGCCAATTCACCCTATCTCTCCCATCTTAGCTTGGGGATAAATGTTCAACACAATTCTCTTTCACCACACTGGATCATACACAGATATGAAATCGTGCAGAGTATTGTGAGTACAAAAACTAATATTTGTTGTAAGGCGAGACTGTTCATATTAAAGGAAAAAAATTGAGAACTTTTTCGTGAGAAGAGAGAGAAGCTGCCGTCCAGTTTCTGCCTTGAGGGAAATCTAGAAGAGTTGCCAGACGTGGAGCCTCACACCACATTACCTAATTTTTTGTGTAAACTGGGGAAAGCTCTTGAGCCGTTTTACCTGATCCTGTGGTTCTATATATTGTTAAAAACAGTATCCTTCCCATTTATATTAACTAGTTAGTTAGTTTGATACACGAAAAAATTGAATAATAAAAGAAAAAAAAAACTACCAAATACCCACCCGTCAACAGTACTGAGTTAAGTTGCCAAGTAGTACAGCAGTCCTATTTTCTTCATTTTTTTTTTTTTGCTTTTCTTTTAGCTTTCTCGTTTGCTATTTTGTTATTTTGTATATATATTGAGTTAAATGTAAAGTCTAAATCCCGTGATAACATATCTTGGTTAGCAAGTCAGTTTATCAGTTAGGAAGAATATATAACAGAAACAGGTGCGTGCCACCTCGAACACAAATTCGAATTTTCCTTCAGGTTTGACTTTTGTTTTTCTTTTTCTTTTTATACGTAAATTACCATGGTCAAGTTTTTAAGTTAAGATGTGTGTTACCAGAAAGGAGACAAACTGAGTCACTAAATAGCACTTATATGGAGATATAAAAATTCTGTGTGAAGGTAAATTAGAAGTTTTTCTCTTTTCTTTTTTTTTTTCCTCTTTCTCGTCTTCTTTCTATATTCTGTGAGAGGGAGAACATAAAAATGAAGCCATCTCTGTCCCAAACCTATCCCACACATGGGGCGGGAGAAGGGGTAGTCATCAGAGGACTTAAACAGAGAATCAAGAAGTTAGAGGAAATGGTTACAAGCCTTGATGATAAAATTCGGAATATGGATGGAGAAATGAAAGAGAATGAAACACTCAGAGAACAAATAAGATCTTTGGAGGAAGCAAATAAAGCACAAGGGCAGGAGAGAAAGGAACTAGAAAAAAGAATAAAGAAGCTGGAAGGGGAAAAGAGTCAACTAGAATCTAGAATTTCTAATCAAGAAGATAAAAACAAACAGCTAAATGACAACCTAAAGGAATTAGATGTTAATTCACTGCTATCTTCTGAGAGAGACGAGATTGCTGCTTGGAATGTTCAGATTAAGGAAAACATTGAACAGTTCAGAAAAGAGTTCCAGGAGCTGAATATGGAAAATGATGCCATGAAAACGTCCTTTGCTGATGCACTAAAGGGGAATGTGGCAGTAAAAGAGGCTGTAAAGGTGGTGGCACTGGAAAACATACAAACAGTTGACTATAAAGAGACAGTAATCGAAAAAATGAAAGACGTTGTGATGGAAAGGGCAAACCCACTCATCAGACAGGCACTTGATAAGGAGAAGACAGTGGTAATCTCAGGCATAAGTGAATCCCAGGAGCCAACATGGCAGGGGAGACTTGAAGAAAATAAAGCTAGGGTTGTAGACCTGATAAGAAAGCTTGGAGTAGTATGTGGTCCTGAGGATATTGTAAACATACACCAACTAGGTAAATATTCGAGGGAAGGAAAGCCGAGACCAACAAAAGTAACCTTTGAGAGAGGGGAGACATGTAGGGAAATATTGTTGAGAAAAAAAAGTCTAAAAGACCTTCAAGAATGCAAAGAAGTGTTCATTAGACGATACAGAACACAGGAAGAGATGGGAAAGATCAAAAACTTGTTGCAAGAGGCAAGAAGGTTAAATGATGAAAGAAATGAAGAAGAGAAGAAAAATTTTCGTTACGGAATACTTCCAGACAAAGGGGAGATAAAGAAGATAATGACAGAAGATCAGGGGATGGGGCCTCATTAAGATTGTTATACACAAATGCTGATGGATTAGCTGGTAAGGCAGTAGAATTAAAAGATAGGATTCACAACAGTAAGGCAGATATAGTAGCAATTACAGAGACTAAGTTGAGTGAGGACATAAACAGTGTCACAGTTTTTCCTAAGGGCTTCAGAATACTAAGGGTCGAAAGATCTGAGAGGACTGGTGGAGGGATAGCACTGCTCATAAGTGAGAGGATTCAAGTTGAAGAGATAAACTTGGCTATAGAAAGTGAGTTCAGGGAATTTCTTGTTGCTCGCATAAATACTGGGTCAGAGAGCATTATAATAACTGTTGTATACAACCCACCAAGGAACCAAAATAGGCTTGAAATTTATGAGGAAAGTCATATAGGTACGATTGAAGTCATAAACTCAGTTGTTAACATGGCGCGGGAGAAAAAATGTAGGATTTTGATTATGGGAGACTTTAATCATAAAGAGATAGATTGGATAAATCTTGACCCACACAGTGGTGAGGACTCCTTTGGGGCAAGATTCCTAGATTGCGTACAAGGGAATTTCCTACACCAACATGTAATGGAACCAACAAGAGCCAGGGGTGGGGATGAGCCATCACTACTTGATCTGGTGTTCACAGATAATGTGTTGGATATTGAAAATATTGAGTATGAACCACCAATTGGAAAGAGTGACCACTGTGTGTTGTTGATGGAGTATATCATTGAAGACATTCTTCCTGAGAGTAGAGGCACTGAGGACATGAGGAGGAACTATCAGAAAGGAGATTACATCAAAATGAATGAGCTTTTTGCAGTTATTGACTGGAGAACCTTATTTTACAACAAATCTGTACAAGAAATGTATGACATCTTTTGTGAGAAATATGGGAAGATTGTAGATTGCTGCATACCTGTCACCAAAGTAGGTGTAATTCATGCCAGAGAGAAATGGTTCGATAATGGGTGTAAAAGAGCTAAGGAGTGGAGAGACAAATGCTGGAAAAGGTATAGGAGGAGAAAAAACATAAATGCCTGGCAAACCTACAAAAGAGCAAGAAATGACTACCTAAGTAAAAGGAGAGAGGCAGAGAAAGATTATGAGAGGGACATCACCAGGAAGGCGAATGAAAATCCCAAGCTTTTCCACAGCTTTATCAGAGGAAAACTGAAGGTAAAAGAACAGGTTTTAAGGCTAAAGAGAGCGGATGGAAGCATCACTGAGACGGACGAAGAGATCTGCAAAGAATTGAACAAGGAGTTTCAGTCAGTATTTACAGTAGAAAATACCCCACCCCCTCAGATTGCAGTGATAGAAGCTCAAGGGCCGGTATTAGAGAACATCAACCTTACAGCCACAGAGGTATGCAAAGCGCTGATGGATTTAGATGTTCATAAAGCTACAGGTCCTGATGACATATCCCCTCATGTGCTTAAAAAATGCGCAAACACAATATCAGTGGCACTAAGTATCATATTTAAGGAGTCATTGGAGTCGGGGGAGATTCCAAGATGCTGGAAACAAGCAAATGTGATACCTATCTTCAAAAAGGGAAGGAGGGATACGGCTCTGAACTATAGACCAGTTTCCTTGACCAGCATAGTTTGCAAAGTTATGGAGAAACTACTAAGGAAACATATCTCTCTTCACTTGGAATCCTTCAACTTTTTGTCAGTGAGGCAACATGGCTTCAGAGAAGGAAGATCAACAGTAACAAACTTATTAGAATTTTATGATGAGGTAAGCCAAATCTTACAGGAAAGAGAGGGCTGGGCAGATTGCATATTCCTAGACTTCCAGAAAGCGTTTGACACTGTTCCACATGGGAGACTTATTAGGAAGCTGCAATCAATGGCTAGAATAGGTGGAAATGTCTTGGAATGGATAAAAACTTACTTAGAAGGAAGGGAACAGAGGGTTAGAGTAAGACACTCAGTGTCTGAATGGAGAAGAGTTAGTAGTGGAGTTCCACAGGGTTCAGTTTTAGGGCCACTTTTGTTCCTTGTATATGTAAATGACCTACCAGAGTCTGTAAATTCATTCATGAATATGTTTGCAGATGATGCAAAGATTGTGAAGAAAGTAAAAAACGAGAACAATGGTAGAGAACTTCAGGAGGATCTAAATAATCTGCATGAGTGGTCAGAAAAGTGGCTAATGAAATTCAATACATCAAAATGTAAGGTAATGAGAATGGGTACAAGTGCAAGAAGGCCCAAGCTTGACTACTCGGTGGCTGGAGTACAACTTCAGGAGACAGAAAATGAGAGAGATCTAGGAGTAAACATATTGGCAGATTTGTCTCCAGAAATACATATAAATGGCGTAGTAAGGGCAGCATATGCATTCTTATCAAATGTAAGGGTAGCCTTCAGGCACATGGACAAGGAAATGTTCAGAAATATTTATGTAACCTATGTGAGGCCAAAACTCGAATATGCAGCCCCCTTTTGGAATCCGCACTTGAAAAAGCACATAGCTAAGCTTGAAAAAGTTCAAAGACATGCCACAAAACTGGTGCCAGAAATACGCAATCTCGGTTATGATGAGAGGCTGAGGGAATTAGACTTGCCATCACTCGAAGCTAGAAGAGTAAGGGGGGATATGGTGACAGTCTTTAAATTCCTTCATGGTTATGATAGAGTGGATAGGGATCGATATTTCGATATGGCTGGCTCTAGAACTAGAGGTCATAGTTTGAAGCTTCGTAAGAAAACTTGTTTGCAGGATGTAAGGAAATACTTTTTCAGTGTAAGAGTAGTTGATAATTGGAATTCGCTAAGCGAGGAGGTAGTTAATGCTACCTCAATCCATAGTTTTAAGGACAGGTATGATAAGTATCACTAAGTCTAAAAATGGAACCGATCAGGAGACGGGAAGATACGAGCTTTGGGCTCTTTCCCGTAAACACAATTAGGTAATCACAATTAGGTAATCACAGTGTAAGAGGGAAAAGGTCCTCAGCCTTGAGGCTCGACAGTCATAGCTTTTTTACCCTCAGAATTTCATCTCTTCGCATTACAATGCATCAATTTCCAACAGACCTCCATAGTATGATCTACAATTCTGTATGTGAGAATGTGAGAACATTAATTTTCAACAGACCTGCTTTTTACGATTAGCGATACTTAACATATTGAATGTGAGAGAATGAGGCGAATTAATGTGTTTACTATTGTTGGCTTCATAACTTACCACACGTATAGAGAGGTTGGGCAGACCGTCAATTGGTCATCCGTACTAAAAAATAATTTAATTTTCAATCTAATATTTACTAAGAATGAAACCTCTTACCTTGATTAATCAAGATATGAGCCATTTAGAGACCCTAGCCTCCTGAACCTATTTACTCTTCAATTTCATATTAGTGTAACAGTCTGAAAGTTGTCCCATCTGATCACTATGCCCTTCAAGGAATATATATATATATATATATATATATATATATATATATATATATATATATATATATATATATATATATATATATATATATATATATATATATATATATATATATATATATATATATATATATATATATATATATATATATATATATATATATATATATATATATATATATATATATATATATATATATATATATATATATATATATATATATATATATATATATATATATATATACGTGTGTGTGTGCGTATGTATGCGTGTGTAAATACCTAACCGTAATTACCTAATTGTGCTTGCAGAAAAAATTCCTATGATAGTAACTCCCAGTCTCCTGGTCGGTTCCATTTTAGTACTCAGTGATACTTACCATACTTGTTTGTAAAACTAAGGATTGAGTTAATATTAAGTACCTCCTCTCTTAGCGACTTCCAGTCATCAACTACTCTTACACTAAAAAGTACCTCCTTACATCCTGCAAAGAAGTTTTCTTCCACCATTCAAACTATGACCTCTAGTAATAGAGTCAGAGGTATAAAAATATTGATCCATATCCACTCTGTCAAAACCATGAAGGAATTTAAAAACCGTCACCATTTGCCCCTTCATTCTTGTAGCTCCGAGTGATGGTAAGTAATTTTCTCAGCCTCTCCACACGTTGCGTATTTCTGGCACAAGTTTCGTGGCATGTCTTTGAATTTCTTCCACCTTGATTATGTGCTATTTCAAGTGTGGATTCCAAAAGAGGGCTGCATATTCAAGCTTTGGCCTCACAAAGGATAAATAAATAAGGACTGGATTTCAGTGGCCACTGATCTGACCATTGTTCTCATCTCTTACATTATTCACAATCTTTGCATCATCTGCACACATATTCAAGGTGAATTTACACACTCTGGTAGGTCATTTACGTATACAAGGAGCAAAGTGGCCCCAAAACTGAACCCTGTGGAACCCCACTACTAACTCTTCTCCATTCAGACACTGAAAGTCTTACTCTAACCCTCAGTTCCCTTCCTTCATAGTAAGTTTTTATCCATTCCAAGACATGTCCACTTATTCTTGCCATTACTTGCAGTTTCTTAATAACTCTCCTATGTGGGATCATATCAAATGCCTTCTGGAAATCTAGGAATATGCAATTCGCCTAGCCCTCTCTTACCTGTAAGATCCAGCTTACCTCATCATACAATTCTAATAAGTTTGTTGCTGTTGGTCTGCCTTCTCTGAAGCCATGTTGTCTCACTGACAAAAAATTGAAGGATAAAAAGTGACGAGAGATGTGTTTTCTTAGTAGTTTCTCCATACCTTTCAAACTATACTGGTCAAGGAAACATACCTATGGTAGAGAGCTGTATCCCTCCTCCCCTTTTTGAAGCTGGGTACCACATTTGCCTGTTTCCAGGATCTTGGAATCTCTCAAGACTCCAGCAACTTTTCAAATATGATGCATAGAGCAGCCGATATTGATTTAGATAATTTCTTAAATACATTAGGGGATATAGTATCTGGACCTCTAGCTTTATGGATATCTAACTCCATCAACGCTTTTGATACCTTTGTGGCCGAAAAGATGATGTTCTCTAATACCGGCCCATGAACCCCTATCTCTGCATTCTGAGGAGGTGGGGTATTTTCTGCTGTAAATATTGACTGAAACTTTTTGTTCAATTCTTCACAGATCTCTTCATCCAATTCATCTGCTCCTTTTTAACTTAAAACCAACAATTTGACCTTCAGTTTTCCCCTGATAAAGCTGTGGAAAAGTTTGTTATTTTTTTAGCCTTCCTAGTGATATTCCTTTTATAATCTCTCTCTGCCGCTCTTACTTAGGTTATCATTTCTTGCTCTTTTATAAGTCTGTTAGGCATTTATGCTTTTTCTCCTCCTATACCTTTTCCAGCATTTGTCTCTCCACTCTTAACTCTCTTACAGTTATTATTAAACCATTTCTCTCTGGCATGAATAACTATTTTGGTGGCTGGTAGGCAACAATTTACTATCTTCCAATATTCCCCAGAAAAGACTTCATACATTTCTTTTACAGATTTGTTGTAAAATAAGGTCCTCCAGTCAATAACTGCTAAAAGATCATTCACTTTGATGTAATCTCCTTTCAGATAGTTCCTCTTCATGTTCTTCTCAACACCTCTACTTTCAGGCAGAACATACTCGATGATATACCACATCAGCAACACACATTGGTCACTTTTTTAATTGGTGGTTCATACTTAATTTCTTCAATATCCAAAACATTATCTGTGAATACTAGATCAAACAGCGATGGCTCATCCCCACCTCTGGCCATCTTTGGTTCAAGTACGTGTGGTTGTAGGAAATACCCTTCTTTGCAATCTAGAAATCTTGCCCCGAATGAGTCCTCACCACTGTGTGGGTCAACATTTATCCAATCTATATCTTTATGATTTAAATCTCCCATAATCAAAATCCTACATTTTCTCTACCGTGGAATACTAGAAATGAAAATAAAAAAAAAGTAGAAAAAGACAAGTTTCATAAAACCTTTACTCACACAGTGATCCTCTCAGGATTAGAGTACGCCAAAATATTTGAAAGCCACCTAACTTCTCTGCTTTACACTTAATTATATTCAAAAGGATTAATGAAAAAACAACTTTCTAAATCTAAGTTCTAAGGATAAATAATAGGTTATATAGAGTTCAAGTATCTCAAATTAGATTATATAGAATGTGAAATAACTTCAGTGCTAATTCATAACTAAGACTGCATAAAATAATAATAAAATATTATTAGTTAGTCAACGATTAATTCCATATAAGATTTCAATAAAATATAGTCATGTTGAATCCTAATACTGACTTCACATAATATATTTATATATTCATACAATTATTATAGACATTCTGTTCTTAAACTACTCAATACAAAACAATATTTACTTATGTTTGTATGCTTAACTGTTAAGATTATAATATAACTTTTTCACTGCACATCCACATACCTTTTTCACTAGTATGTCTTTTAATTTCTTAAACATGTCGGTGTTATTATTTTACTCTTTATCCAACCAATTTGTCACTTCCAGACATTCTATTATTAAATAACATTGGCGGAATAGATTAGCACATTTCAATTATTCCATATTTCAATAATATCTTATTGTCTTTGACAAGGTACCTTAAGATATACAGCTGAGTTCAATAGATTATCTTGCGAATGAAACTTTTACAGAACCCATGTTGAGGGTTTCGAATCTTGAAGCGGTCTCTCCGCTGTCTATTAGGTCTCGGCAATGGTTTTCTTATGCCAGATGTATCTCATACACTAGAGTCAGTCGCTGACGACTGTAAATCACGTGCTCACCATAGACTAATTGCATGGGCACAATATTATTTGTATGGGGCGTTACATCCGGCAATGATATCTAATAATATTTAACTCAATATTTTCCTAACTGGTTTGGGACTGGCCATAACTTTCGTCATCGAATCCTGGCCTCGTTAATTATCTTGGACATCTTCAGATGCATTACCCAGTGCATCCATGTACGAAGTCAATGGAATTTGGTAGAAAGATGCTTTTGGCATTATATGGAATATATAAATGTACAAAAAATATTCTTAAGTCAGCAATAATATCATCTTCTATTGGGGTAAGGCAAGGGGTACCAACTAGCTGTCTCTTATTTATCATGTACATTGATAAAATGATTAAAATGATTAAAGAAAGGTTAGGAGAAGATGGATACTTGGGAATGTTACACGCTTTATTGCTGATGGATGACACAGTCATCTTGGCTACGTCTCGGATTATGTGCTATAGGAAACTTATGATCTTATCTGAATACTGCTCTGAATATGGCATGGTTATTAATGAAAAAAAAAAGACAAAGTTTTTTGTGGTAAATGGTAATGAAAATGATAGGGAACCTTTCATCGCGGATGCCTTAGTTATCCAGTATTATCCTAGATATCTATATTTGGGGGCATGGTTTACAGACTTGGAAACTATGGAGTCAGTACTAGCACTTCATGCAGCTTTAACTACTCCATCATTTAATAGGTTTGCTGTGTTTTGTGCTGCGAATACCACTATGCCTTTTCTGTATAAGATGAAAGTTTTCAATGCTACCCGTACTGATTCTCTGCTGTATAGTTCGGAGAGTTGGTTAACATCTAATGTAAAATGTATAGAACAATTATATAATAAATTAGTCAAGTGTCTGTTGGGTGTAAGACGCACTACTCCATCTTCCTTATGTTTGGTTGAAGTGGGAATAAACACCTGTCATAATGAAATCATTAAGAAAAGAAAAAAAATTTTGAGGTCAAGATTTAATAACATAAATCACGATGAACCACTTCATTTGGTATTTGACCTGTGCAAGCGAGAGAATACTCCAGGTTTTAGAATAATGTCACGTTGTTTGGAAGGTGAACTGAATGGATTTACGATGGAGCAAATAAAACAACAGATACGCAGTAAACCAGACAGTGGTAGTAAGTTTGTTAATTCCCGATCTGAGCTTAACTCTGGTCTTGATGTGCATAAGATATACAAAAGGAGTGTATATATTCCTGACTATTTAAGAGTATCTTTTACCAGATTGAGATTAATGTCTCACAATTTAAAGATAGAAACAGGAAGGTGGAGTAGGTTGTCCAGAGAGGCTAGAGTATGTAACTGTAATAATATTGTAGTACAAGATGAATGTCACGTTTTGCTAGAGTGCCCTTTATCACAACATATTCGTGAAGCTTATAATCAATTAGATTTTACTTCTTTGGATAATTTTCTGAATGAAGATTTTCATTTAGTAGATTTATGTAAATATGTTAATGAGGTTCTGAAATTATTTTCAGGATGTTGAATGTATTATTAAAGATTGGTGTATGAGGTAACTCGCATTAAGTTGAATATATTGTAATGTTTTTCTTAATGGACAAATAAGTGGTGATATATTTGGTATCTTCATGTTTTTGATTATTCATTTTTATTGTCTTTGTAATTCAATGTATTGTAAAAAAAGAAAAAGAAAAGAAAAGTGTAATTCTTGTTTGTCAATAAACTACCACTACTATGCGAGCTCCACATTCATATATATTTTTGTCAAAAATTATTTCTGGATAAAGAGATTTGTTACGCCATGTCCTCAGAAAACATTTGTCAACAATTATTTTTGGATTAAGAGATTTATTACCACAATATTAAGTACCCAGAGATTCACTTTCCTTACAATACATCACCGGATTCACCGGACCAGCAGCGAGGGACAATAAAATTGAGCATTCGATATTGAAGAGTTAATATTGGAAAAAAAGATATTTTTACCCTTAAGGAAGTGGAGCTTTCATACAATCATCTTTTCCCCAGGGAAGTCTGTTCAACAGTATTTAATTAGTTGCTTGTTGATGGACATTCGAGACCTCCGAAAGCTAGCATTCCAAGTCCTAGGGAAACTTTTTTCAAAAACTATTTCTGGTTGAAGAGATTCAATATCACTATGGGAGACGTTTCTCTGAAAAACTCTTCAACAGGGATATTTGATGCTAGGTATTTTAAGACTTGCTTAAAATATACAGTCTCTCTCTCTCTCTCTCTCTCTCTCTCTCTCTCTCTCTCTCTCTCTCTCTCTCTCTCTCTCTCTCTCTCTCTCTCTATATATATATATATATATATATATATATATATATATATATATATATATATATAGTAGTCACTGTGGCTCAAGAGGTAGCATCCGCATCTCTGATGGAACAGGTCGAGGGTTCGCGCCCCGTCAAGGTCTGAAGTTAGCTCGGGCATGCACTCAGGGTAACGATTACATCTGCCAAAACAAATCCTTCGCAAGAAGGCCTTGGTAAGAGAGGCAGTGCGTGACGTAAAAACCGGAACATATATATATATATATATATATATATATATATATATATATATATATATATATTTATATATATATATATATATATATATATATATATATATATATATATATATATATATATATATATATATATATATATATATATATATATATATATATATACATATATATATATATATATATATATATATATATATATATATATATATATATATATATATATATATATATATATATATATATATATATACATATATATATATATATATATATATATATATATATATATATATATATATATATATATATATATATATATATATATATATATATATATATATATATGTATATATTTATATATATATATATATATATATATATATATATATATATATATATATATATATATATATATATATATATATATATATATATATATATATATATATATATTTATATTTATATTATATATATATATATATATATATATATATATATATATATATATATATATATATATATATATATATATATATATATATATATATATATATATATATATATTTATATATATATATATATATATATATATATATATATATATATATATATATATATATATATATATATATATATATATATATATATATATATATATAAATATATATATCCATCTATATATATATATATATATATATATATATATATATATATATATATATATATATATATATATATATATATATATATATATATATATATGTATATATATATATATATATATATATATATATATATATATATATATATATATATATATATATATATATATATATATATATATATATATATATATATATATATATATATACATATATATATATATATATAAATATATATATATATATATATATATATATATATATATATATATATATATATATATATATATATATATATATATATATATATATATATATATATATATATATATACATATATATATATATATATATATATATATATATATATATATATATATATATATATATATATATATATATATATATATATATATATATATGTATATATGCATATATATATATATATATATATATATATATATATATATATATATATATATATATATATATATATATATGTATATATATATATATATGTATATATATATATATATATATATATATATATATATATATATATATATATATATATATATATATATAAATATATATATATATATATATATATATATATATATATATATATATATATATATATATATATATATATATATATACAAACACACACACATAATCCGAAAGGAGATTACATAATAATGAATGAGCTTTTTTTAGTTATTGATTGGAGGACCTTATTTTACAACATATCTGTACAAGAAATGCACGACATCTTTTGTGAGAAATATGGTAAGATTGTAGAGTGTTGCATATCTGTCACCAAAGTAGGTGTAATTCATGCCAGAGAGAAATGGTTCGATAATGAGTGTAAAAGAGCTAATGAGTGGAGAGACAAAAGCTGGAAAAGGTATAAGAGGAGAAAAAACATATATGCCTGGCAAACCTACAAAATAGCAAGAAATGATTACATAAGTAAAAGAAGAGAGGCAGAGAGAGACTATGAATGGGACATCACCAGGAAGGCTAAAGAAAATCCCAAGCTTTTCCACAGCTATATCAGAGGAAAACTTAAGAAGAACAGGTTTTCAGGCTTAAGAAAGTGGATGGGAGCATCACTGAGACGGATAAAGAGATCTGCAAAAAATTGAACAAGGAGTTTCAGTCAGTATTTATAGTAGAATATACCCCACCCTCTCAGATTGCAGAAATAGAAGCTCATGGGCAGGTATTAGAGAACATCATCCTTTCAGCCTTAGAGGCATACAAAGAGCTGATGTAGTTAGATGTCTATAAAGCTACAGGTCCTGATGATATATTCCCTCATGTACTTAAAAAATGCGGAAACTCAATATCAGTGGCAATAAGTATCATATTTAAAAAGTCACTGGAGTCAGGGGAGATTCCAAGATGCTGGAAACAAGCAAACGTGATACCTATCTTCAAAAATTGAAGGTGGGATACGGCTCTAAACTATAGACCAGTTTCCTTGATCAGCATAGTTTGCTGGAGAAACTACCGAGGACCCATATCTCTCTTCACTTGGAATCCTTCAACTTTTTGTCAGTGAGGCAACTTGGCTTCAGAGAAGGTAGATCAACAGTAACAAACATATTGCAATTTTATGATGAGGTAAGCCAAATCTTACAGGAAAGAGAGGGATGAGCAGAGCGCATATTCCTAGACTTCCAGAAAGCATATGACACTGTCCCACAGGGGAGACTTATTAAGAAGCTGCATTCAATGGCTAGAATAGGTGGAAATGTCTTGGAATAGATAAAAACTTACTTAGAAGGAAGGGAACCGAGGGTTAGAGCAAGACACTCAGTGTCTGAATGGAGAAGAGTTAGTAGTGGAGTTCCACAGGGTTCAGTTTTAGGGCCACTTTTGTTCCTTGTATATGTAAATGACCTACCAGAGTCTGTAGATTCATTCATGAATATGTTTGCAGATGATGCAAAGATTGTGAAGAAAGTAAGAAATGAAAACGATGGTAGAGAACTTCAGGAAGATCTAAATAGTCTGCATGAGTGGTCAGAAAAGTGGCTAATGAAATTCAGTACTTCAAAATGTAAGGTGATGAGAATGGGTACAAGTGCAAGAAGGCCCAAGCTTGACTACTCGGTGGCTGGAGTACAACTTCAAGAGACAGAAATGAGAGAGATCTAGAAGTAAACATACTGGCAGATTTGTCTCCAGATATGCATATAAATGGCATAGTAATGGCAGCATATGCTTTCTTATCAAATGTAAGGGTAGCCTTCAGGCACATGGACAAGGAAATGTTCAGAAATATTTATGTAACCTATGTGAGGCCAAAACTCGAATATGCAGCCCCCTTTTGGAATCCGCACTTGAAAAAGCACATAGCTAAGCTTGAAAAAGTTCAAAGACATGCCACGAAACTGGTGCCAGAAATAGGCAATCTCAGTTATGATGAGAGGCTGAGTGAATTAGACTTACCATCACTCGAAGCTAGAAGATTGAGGGGGTATATGGTGACAGTCTTTAGATTCCTTCATGGTTATGATAGAGTGGATAAGGATCGATATTTTGATATGGCTGGCTCTAGAACTAGAGGTCAGTTTGAAGCTTCGTAAGAAGAACTTCTTTGCATGATGC
>JAXCGZ010005903.1:15000-17500 GCA_037179515.1 Halocaridina rubra | reverse complement strand
TTCATGGTTATGATAGAGTGGATAGGGATCGATATTTTGATATGGCTGGCTCTAGAACTAGAGGTCATAGTTTGAAGCTTCGTAAGAAAACTTCTTTGCAGGATGTAAGGAAATACTTTTTCAGTGTAAGAGTAGTTGATAATTGGAATTCGCTAAGCGAGGAGGTAGTTAATGCTATCTCAATCCATAGTTTTAAGGACAGGTATGATAAGTATCACTAAGTATAAAATGGAACCGATCAGGAGACGGGAAGATACGAGATTTGGGCTCTTTCCCGTAAACACAATCAGGTAATCACAATTAGGTAATCACACACACGAATTCTCTTCTTCGGTAACTCCGAAATGCGATTTGCCATTGGGCAAAAAAAGGGAATCTTCACAAACTAACTATATCATAAGTAAAAGAGAATTCAAGATGAAATACAATCGGCAGTGAGTCAGAAGGGCCTATAAAAACAGCCATAACTGAAAATAGTTGGAGGATGTATTATAATGTAAATCACTGCTAGTTTTTTATCGCTTTCTACAGAACACTCAGGGTAAGAGAAGCAAGAGCATTGCGAAGCCAGAATATAGGATATATTGGAAGCCTCATTCCAGACAGGGATTGATTTTCCTTTATGGCATAAATAAAGCGCCTTTTCTTTCTAATCTATGCCATATGAGAAAATTGATGATATAACTAAGTTCATAGAACTTTTCTTTATTAATAAAAGCTTGATACAACCAGACCTTCAAATGCAAAGTAAAATGCTGGATCTCTCTCTCTCTCTCTCTCTCTCTCTCTCTCTCTCTCTCTCTCTCTCTCTCTCTCTCTCTAACACACACACACACACACACACACACACACACACACACACACACACACACACACACACACATATATATATATATATATATATATATATATATATATAAATATATAAATAAATATATATATATATATATATACATATATATATATATATATATATATATATATATATATATATATATATATATATATATATATATATATATATATATGAATCATTTTTTTTTACCCGACCGGGACTCGAACCTAGCACTACACCACAGAAGGCTAAAAGGAATCCAACCCTATAGCTTATATCTGCTATACTTAGGAATGAACGCATTCTAACTGAATGCCACTATGTTCACATTACAGATTCCCCAACCTCACTCGTGGCTTCATTTTAGCATTTAATTCAATTCCCAATCTCATTCGGGCCATGAAATAACCAGATAAGCACATTACATATGTGAAACCATGAATCATTTTTATACCCCGACCGGGACTCGAACTTAGGACTTATGATTACTAAGTCAAGGCGCTACCACTACACCACAGAAGGTTAAAAGGAATCCAACCTTATAGCTTATATCTGCTATACTTGGGAATGAACGCATTCTAACTGAATGCCACTATGTTCATATTACAGATTCCCCAACCTCACTCGAGGCTTCATTTTAGCATTTAATTCAATTTCCAATCTCATTCGGGCCATGAAATAACCAAATATGCACATTACATATGTGAAACCATGAATCATTTTTTTACCCCGACCGGGACTCGAACATATAGCTTATATCTGCTAAGTATAGCAGATATAAGCTATAAGGTTGGATTCCTTTTAACCTTCTGTGGTGTAATGGTAGCGCCTTGACTTAGTAATCATAAGTCCTAGGTTCGAGTACCGGTCGGGGTAAAAAAAAAATGATTCATGGTTTCACATATGTAATGTGCTTATCTGGTTATTTTATGGCCCGAATGAGATTTGGAATTGAATTAAATGCTAAAATGAAGCCACGAGTGAGGTTGGGGAATCTGTAATATGAACATAGTGGCACTCAGTTAGAAAGCGTTCATTCCTAAGTATAGCAGATATAAGCTATAAGGTTGGATTCCTTTTAACCTTCTGTGGTGTAGTGGTAGCGCCTTGACTTAGTAATCATAAGTCCTAGGTTCGAGTCCTAGTCGGGGTAAAAAAAAAATGATTCATGGTTTCACATATGTAATGTGCTTTTCTGGTGATTTCATGGCCCGAATGAGATTGGGAATTGAATTAAATGCTAAAATGAAGCCACGAGTGAGGTTGGGGAATCTGTAATATGAACATAGTGGCATTCAGTTAGAATGCGTTCATTCCTAAGTATAGCAGATATAAGCTATAAGGTTGGATTCCTTTTAACCTTCTGTGGTGCAGTGGTAGCGCCTTGACTTAGTAATCATAAGTCCTAGGTTCGAGTCCCGGTCGGGGTAAAAAAAAATGATTCATGGTTTTACATATGTAATGTGCTTATCTGGATATATATATATATATATATATATATATATATATATATATATATATATATATATATATATATATATATATATATATATATATATATATATATATATATATATATATATATATATATATATATATATATATATATATATATATATATATATATATATATATATATATATATATATATATATATATATATAT
>JAXCGZ010005903.1:0-5000 GCA_037179515.1 Halocaridina rubra | reverse complement strand
TATATATATATATATATATATATATATATATATATATATATATATATATATATATATATATATATATATATATATATATATATATTCGTTGTTTTATATCATGGGCTTTTCCTTAAATATATATATATATATATATATATATATATATATATATATATATATATATATATATATATATATATATATATATATATATATATATATATATATATATATATATATAAATATATATATATATATATATATATATATATATATATATATATATATATATATATATATATATATATATATATATATAGAGAGAGAGAGAGAGAGAGAGAGAGAGAGAGAGAGAGAGAGAGAGAGAGAGAGAGAGAGAAGAGAGAGAGAGAGAGAGAGAGAGAGAGAGAGAGAGAGAGAGAGAGAGAGAGAGAGAGAGAGAGAGAGAGAGAGAGAGAGAGATGCTTATAGTAGATAGGTTTCATATTTATTAAACCTCTCTTTGGAATAACCAGTTAGCATCTTATTATTAGTAATTTGGCCATGGCATCAGTCGCCCGTCGAAAGACTATGACTGAAGGTATTAGGATGCAACTAGGACTGGTCCAGACAGTTCCAGGTTCAGTCTTCCTTCAGGACGGTTCTTTCCTCATGCCTACATCTACACTGAATATTCTGGCGTATTCGTTACACATCTCATGCTATTCCATTACATATGACAAGTCTCAAACTTCCTCACATCTGTCTCTTTTTCTTTCTTTTTTCCTCACATTTGTTACCCTTTATGGAAGGTTCACATCTAGTGACCCCAGTGCCCGGCATAGAGGGGTGCAAAGAACCTCCGTGGATCGTGTTGACTCCTCTATTGGCTTGAGGGCAGACACGCCTGGTGGTAATAATGATTCTGCCCTCAACCTTGCACTCCCAATAGATCTGCTTTTTTCACTCTTCACTATTCTAACATTCGTGGGCTGGACTCAAATTTTTCGTCTGTGGAACAGCACTTTTTCACTTTCCTCCCTAACCTCCTCCTCCTATCTGAAACCCAGCTGTCAATATATGCTTCCATTGACCCATTTCAAATCTCCCACTATAATGTGTATACTTGTTTTTGTTCCAAAGGTGGGGTCTGTGCATACTGCAACACTAACACTCCTACTGCGAGGCTCATGGACCTTGAATCTCCTTACTTTGATGTTCTCTGGCTAAAAGTCTATCTTTCCACTATCACTATCTTCCTTTGCTTCTGCTACTGTTCTCCAAACTCCACCGAGTTTGTGTCTTTCTTTAAATATTTGTCCTCGTGCCATGAGTCCTTGCTATCTTTTCACCCACATACTGAAGTTCTCTACATTGGAGACTTCAATGTACACCAGAGTGAGTGGCTTCATTCTTCTCACACTGATATGGGAGGAAGCGAGGCCCTGGCTTTCTTTGTTACTCATGCTCTGGAGCAAATTATTAAACATCCTACACGCGTTCCTGATCATCACGAACATGCTGCAAACACTCTTGATCTATTTTATACTTCTAACCCTTCAAACTACTCTTATTCCGTGCTTTCCCCTCTTGGTAAATCTGATCACTCTATGATCTCAGTCTCTTCCATTTTCGCCCCCCTCCACCAATCCCTCTTACTCAGTGCCTCCTTTGGCACTTTGAGAGTACCCAACATGAAAATTTGTGTAACTTTCTCCTTGACTTCCCATGGGATGATTACTGCTTTCGGTCCCGCAATCTGATCAGGTAGCTCTAAAAGTTGCCAAGATCATGACAGCGGGATTGGAGGCGTACATCCCCTCTTCTGCAAAAACTTTCTCTCCCCCTAAACCTTGGTTTGACCGTGCCTGCTCCATGGCTATCCAGGCTAGGAATCGGGCACACCGATCTTACCAAGCCTCTCCTTCCGATTTAACTCGCTCTGCTTTTATTGTAGCTAGGAATCGCTGTACTGCTCAGATTCGAATGTCTAAGGTTTCCTTTATAAGAAGGAAACTTGATGACCTTAACTCCTCTCCCTCTGACAAATGTTTTTGGTCCTTAGCCAAAAACCTCTCCAAAAGCTTCTGTAACTCAAGCTTTCCACATCTCATTCATTCTGATGGTTCTATAGCTTGCTCTCCCACTGACAAAGCCACTCTCTTTGGCTCTCATTTTTCTGCCAACTCTTCTATAAACAATTTCAGTGCACCTGTTCCTCAATCTTTACCGCTCCCTAAGCCGATGCCTCCCTTATCCTTTTTTCATGCAAAGTTCATAAGGTTCTTCGTTCGCTAAACACGAACAAGGCATCTGGTCCTGATGGTATCCCTGCAAGGTTCCTTAAGGAGTTTGCAGATGAACTGGCTCCCATGCTTTGCCATCTTTTTCGCCTCATTCTGTCAACCAGTATCTAGCCTTCATCTTGGAAGCATGCTCTAGGTCTACCTGTTCCTAAGAAGGGTGACCGCTATTAAACTACCGACCTATTGCCCTAACCTCCTCTATTGCTAAAGTTTTCGAATCTTTGCTCAATACTCACTTCTTGAAACGCCTTGAATCTAACTCACTTATCTCCGAACAACAGTATGGCTTCCGCAAGGCAAGAGCCACTGGTGATCTCCTGGCCTATCTTACTCATATATGGTCATCTTCTATGAGGAACTATGGGGAATCCTTTGTCGTCGCCCTTGATATCTCTAAGGCTTTTGACAGAGTCTGGCACAAGGCTCCGTTGGCCAAACACCCTGCCTATGGCTTTACCCCTTCTTTCTGCTCTCTGATTTCCAGTTTTCTTACTGACCGTTTTATATCTGTAGTTATTGATGGCGTGACATCTAGCCCTTTCTCTGTAACAAGTGGTGTTCCACAGGTCTTTGTTCTTTCACCTACTCTGTTCCTTCTCTGCAACAATCATCTTCTACAATCCCCATCTTTCTCTCTTCTTCATGCCTTTGCTGATGATTCTACCCTTCACCTTTCCTCTGCCTTTTCTTCACAACCTTCATCTGTTACTCGTAATCAGTCTTGCATCACTCTTTCTTCTACCCTTAAGTCTGATTTGCAGAGAGTATCTGAGAGGGGCACTCAAATCTTAGTTAAATTCAATGCCTCCAAGACACAGTTTCTGGCTATCTCTTTATCTTCTTCTCCTCCTGATAACCCTATTGTCTTCGAAACTAACGAAATTTACCCTCTTAACTCTATCAACATATTAGGAGTCCCTATAGCCTCCAATTTGTCTTGGAGGAATCACATAATCCAAATTTCTAATCTTCATCCAAAAAATTGGGGGTTTGGTTTTGTTTTCGTCATTATTTTTCCTCTTTGCAGTTACTTAAAATTTACAAAGGTCTTATCGTTCCCTACTTAGATTATTGCTCACACATCTGGGGTGCTTCTTCTTATACTTATCTTCTTGATAGGGTTGAATCTAAGGCAGTCAGACTCATTAATGATCTTTCTCTTACTTCTAATCTGGATTCTCTCTCTCTTCGCCGAGAAGTGTCCTCCCTTTCGTTTTTCTATCGCTACTACTTCCATCGCTACTCTGATGAGTTGGTGAGTTGCATCCCTCCCCCACTGCCGAGGCTGCGTAACACTCGCCAAGCGGCCTCATCTCACAGGTACTGTTTGGAGATTTGCATCTCGCGGATTGGTCGGTGCAGCGACTGCTTCTTCCCATCTACCTCCAGAATCTGGAACTCTCTTCCTCCTTCTGTCTTTCCTAATTCTTATGACCTTTCATCCTTCAAAAAGCAGATCCGTCATCTCAGAGCCTAGTCCACGATATCTATGGGTCCTCTGTACTTTGACTGTTTTTTTCATTCTGTCGTTTTCCTTTGTGTGACATTACATCATCTCTTCCTTGTCCTTAACCTTTTTCTTTTCCTTCATCTTGGTATTTTCTCGTGCCCGGGCCTTTATTGATGAGGACAGTTATTGCCTGTCCCGGTGTCACACTCATAAAAAAAAACTAAAGGATTATGAAATGTGTAATAGGTTTGAATCCTGTTCCGGGGAAAGAGTATTCTCTTCTCCCACTAACTGTTCTATCAACTGCAAAAAAAAAAAAAAAAAAAAAAAAAAAAAAAAAAAAAATATATATATATATATATATATATATATATATATATATATATATATATATATATATATATATATATATATATATATATATATATTGGATTCCATTTCAAGTTGTATGAAAGCAATGCAAAACACGTTAATATTGTCAGGGAATACGAAGGACCGAGCGCGCAATAAAGACTTACGAGATTGGTTTACAATAAAGACTCATATTTGGATGTAATGAGGGAAATACTTTCCAGGAATAAGCTTCTTCGAATGCATTACAAATTGCCATGATGCAATGCAGACAGATATTGTCCAGATACATTCAGACACTTCCAGGAAGGAAACATCGAACGAGTGTCATACATTCAACCAGCATCTTTTATCACACTATCTTTAAGAAAACCATCGTCTTGACGTCATCTCTACCCTATACAGAGTTGCAGGCAAAAATTATTTTTATTTTTAATAATCAAACAATCCAATAATTTTTAAGATTTTATTGTGGGTGTAAGTTTGTGTTTGTGTGCGGGTATCTAGAGACCTCATAAGAAAAAAAGTAAAAAGGTATATATATATATATATATATATATATATATATATATATATATATATATATATATATATATATATATATATATATATATATATATATATGATATATTAATGACACTGAACTGTTAACATACAGTCTAAAATGGAAGGAAAAGCCCATTAAATAAAAGAACGAAAATATATATGTATAAAGTACTTATTAATTTCGTGACCTAAGCTGGTCATCTTCTCAAAGGTGACCAGCTTAGGCCACGAAATTAATAAGTACTTTATATATATATATATATATATATATATATATATATATATATATATATATATATATATATATATATATATATATATATATATATATATATATATATATATATATATATATATATATATATTCGTTCTTTTATATAATGGGC
>JAXCGZ010005902.1:0-99498 GCA_037179515.1 Halocaridina rubra | reverse complement strand
TCCTTTATTTCCATTACATTACAATGGGTATTCGTCAGCCGGGACAAGCCCCAACCCCCACTGTGGTGACCAACCACAGCAGTTCCTGCCAGTAAACAGCATAAACTCTCGGTCTTGGACGGGGACCGATCTTTCGACCTCGTGAATGCGAAGCCAGCGCGTTACCACTGTACTGTTGTTGTGTTGTGTTGGGGGTTGATGATCGGCCGTCGTCACACTGTGTATGTATGTATGTTTGTATGTACGTGTCTTTGTGTGTGTATGTGTGCATGTGTATGTGTCCCGTTTAACCGATTTCCCGTTCCGTTCTACAGTAGTCTCTCTCACTCTCTCTCTCTCTCTCTCTCTCTCTCTCTCTCTCTCTCTCTCTCATAAAATTTTTATTTACTCACCCTATTTGGGGTTTATCTAATTTTCAAAATTATAGTATTATTAATATTCCTTGGTTCTAAACATTATTCTATCTATCTGCAAGAAATTTTAATGTAAATAGTGCCAGCTGAGAGAAAGAGAAAACGTATACAATTCATTCAAGGAAAACCTATATAGTATTGTGCATGAGAAACTTAAATGAAATATATATATTCTCTACATGCTATTTCCCTGACGATATTATATCAAAATTGTTTGCGGTTTGATCTTAATGCTTTTTTTCAATCTTCATAATATCACGTTCATATAATTTTACGATTGCTCGCTATTATTAATAAAGTAAATGGTGGTTTCTCAACATTGCATGGAGGGTTTATACAGTAAGGGTAAAAATTAATATAAAATACCTATAATAAATATGAGAAAGAGGAAATGAAAGATGACGACAATAAATGAGGAAAGACGTTGACAAAGAGAGAGAGAGAGAGAGAGAGAGAGAGAGAGAGAGAGAGAGAGAGAGAGAGAGAGAGAGAGAGAGAGAGAGAGAGAGAGAGAGAGAGAGAGAGAGAGAGAGAGAGAGAGAGAGAGAGAGAAGCATCTTTAATTAACTCTTGTTCATTCCAAAACTACATTATTTATAGCAAAAATAATCGTTTAATGACAAATCCGTAATAATAATAATGATAATAATAACAATAATAATAACAATAATAATAATAATATTAATAATAATAATAATAATAATAATAATTATAATAATAATCTCCACAATCACCATCAGAGGAAAATTATTGTTGCCAATAATAATAATAATAATAATAATAATGATAATAATAATAATAATAATAATAATAATAATAATAATAATAATAATAATAATAAGATCTAAGGAGAATTTTTGGATTAGACATCATGAAAGTGATGCAGAGGTATATTAAAACCCAGCAGAGAATTGGTTATAACCCCTTCACATCTGGCAGGTCATAACACTCCATCTCTGTTTCTCTTTACTTTATGTATTCTTCATGCCCAGGCCCAATAAAGGCTGCTTTATTTTATTATTTTTTTGGCCCGTCCTGGTGTTACCAAAAAAAATAAATAATAATTTAAATATGGTGCTCTTACTTCGCGGTTTTTCACCTATCGCGGCCGGTCCCGGAACCAAACACCGCAATATACGAGGGAGCACAGAGTGTTCCCTCGTTTATTTTATTGATAAAAAAAAATATTTCCCAGCCTAATAATAATAAAACAGTAAAAAATAGTAAAAAATATGAATTTAAACATGTAACTCTGCACCATATAAAATACGATACCGGTATTGGCGTTTCGGAAAACGCAAAGGGTCGCACATCTGTGAGATACTAATTAAAAGTTCCAGAATTTTCATTAATTTACTGATAAAAAAAAAAACTAGTAAAAAATAGTAAAAAAACATAAATTTAAATATGTAACTCACAGTCTTGCATCATATAAAATACGATACCGGTATTGGCGTATCGGAAAATGAAAAGGGTCGCACCTATGTGAGATAGCACATATTAAAATTTCCAGTATTTTCATTATTTTATTGATAAAAAAAGTATTTCCTAGCCTAAGAATAATAAAACGGTAATATATAGTGAAAAACATAAGTTTAAACATGTAACTCACAGTATTGCACTATATAAAATACTGTACGATAGCATATTAGCATCTTGGAAAACGCAAAGGGTCGCACCTAACTGAGATAGTACACAAGATACTATTGGCCGATTGGTGGGAGACGGCGAATCACAGAATTGTTTTCCTGTATGTTCTGCATCATGGGGTCAGATTGGCTTTTTGATTGAAGCTTGGTTCTCCCACCATCTTCCATTGTCTCGCCTCACCCGTTCAGTCTACTCACGTGTGTGCGGTTCGCGTTGTGCTTCTTAATACGTTGTGCTTGTGATTGTGTGAAACTTTTGTATTTCAACCCCTGCATTGCCGTCCAAGCGTCCTTCATCTTCTAATTTTTAAATTTAAATTTAACCTTTATTTCCATTTCATTACAATGGGTATTCGTCAGCCAGGGCAAGCCCCAACCCCCCACTGTGATGTCCAACCACAGCAGTTCCTGCCAGTAAACAGCTTAAACTCTCGGTCTTGGACGGGGACCGATCTTTCGACCTCGTGAATGCGAAGCCAGCGCGTTACCACTGTACTAGCCAGCAGGCTTCTGGTAGTGAGCCTAAGCGGCAAAGGAAGATGTTGACCATAACAGATAAGGTAAAACTGTTAGATATGCTGAAGGAAGGATGAAGGTTCTCAGATGTCGGCCGCCATACTGGCATCAACGAATCTACTGTTCGATACATCAAGAAGGACGAGGCAAATACCAGGAAAACAGCGACTATTACTTTTAATAAACAGCAAAGAGCGTCGTAACACCCCGCAATAAGATAATAGTGCGGATGGAATCTTCTTTGGCACTGTGGATTGCTGATTGCAGGAAGAAGAACATCAGCTTAGAAACGAGTATCATATAACCAAAGGTGAAGAAGCTGTATGAGACATTTGCTACAAATGAACCCGACAAAGACAGTGGCAACTGTGAGGAAGAGGAGAAAGAAAAAATGGACGACCCACAACCAGGACCGTCCAGCAATTCTCCACCGAGGAAACCATCGTTCGTTGCAAGCAAGGGATGGTTCGCCAAATTTCAAAAATGCTTTGGCCTAAAGAGCATTTCGGTGCATGAAAAAGCTACCTCTGCAGATACACCTGCAGCTGAAGATTATGTAAAGATCAACTTCAAGAAAATTATCGAGGAAGGCGATTATGCTCCTAAGCAAGTATTTAACATGGATGAGACTGGGTTATTTTGAAAGAGAATGCCGTCTCGCACTTTTCTTTTCATGGAAGAAGCTAAAGCCCTGGGATTTAAAGCGCACAAAGACCGCGTTACCCTCGTCATGTGCAGGAATGCTGTAGGCTTTATGTTAAAGCCAAGGCTTATCTACAAGTCAAAGAACTCTAGGGCTTAGAAGAATAAAAACAATCTGCTGCCAGTGTATTGGATGCATAACACTAAGGCTTGGATCATGAAAACCCTCACATTGGACTGACTTCATCAATGCTTTATCCCTCAGGTTAAAGCTTGTCTTGCGGAGAAGGGCCTTCAATTTAAATTCCTTCTTTTGATGGATAATGCTGGTGGCCACGCAACTGACCTCCATTATGACAGTGTTCAGGTGGGTTCCTGCCACCGAATATGACATCACTGATTCAGACTATGGATCAAGGCGTTATTCGTGCGTTCAAGGCCCTCTACACACGAAATGCCCTGGCGAACCTGGTTGAAGCCATGGATTCGGACAAAGAATTCTCAATGAAGACTTACTGACATAATTACACAATTGCTACATGCCATCAAAATATTCAGAATGCAATCAAAGAGATGAAGCCAGCCACAATCAATGCCAGCTGGAAGAAATTGAGGCCCAAAGTCATCTACGACTACATGGGATTCGCTCCTGACAAAATGCATAACTTGGCAGTTGCGAAAGCGTTGAAGTTGGCTGCACTGCTTGGAGAAGAAGGCTTTAAAGATATGACTCACGAAGATGTCAATGAACTGATCGACTGCCACTCGCAGCCGTTGACTGATGAAGACTTGGAGGAAATGACAAAATCAGCAAGCAAAGAAGAGGAAGAAGAACAACGAGAGGAAACACACAAAGAAGTCGAACAACCTAGCCTTACACTCGAATGGCTGGCAGCCATGTATAACATAGCGAAAGAACTCCAACAACTGTAGCAGGAGCATGACGATGATATGGTTCGTTCTGTGTACTTCTGCAATATTATCGATGATGCCATGACTCCTTACAAGACCATCTTCACACAAAAGAAGACACAGCAACAGCAACTCCCCATTACCATGTTCTTCTCTCGCAAAAAGCAGCCTTACAGTTGTCATTGGCTGTGGAGTATGTACACGTCATCACGTCATTCATGGTAAGCTTACCTAACACGTTCATATAAATTTACACTTGCACGCTGTTATTAATAAAATAAAGGGTGGTTTGTTAAAAGTGCAGGGAGGGTTTATACAGTAAAGGTAAAAATAAATGTAAAATACCTATAATATATATGGTGTTCCTACTTCGCGGATTTTCATCTATCGCGGTGGGTCCCAGAACCGAACCCCCGCGATAAACAAGGAGACTTATTAAGAAGCTGCAAGCAATGGCAAGAATAGGTGGAAATGTCTTAGAATGGATAAAAACATACAGTACTTAGAAGGAAGGGAACATGGGGTTAGAGTAAGACACTCCGTGGCTGAATGGAGAAGAGTTAGAAGTGGAGTTCCACAGGGTTCAATTTTAGGGCCACATTAGTTCCTTGTAATGTATATGTAAATGACCTACCAGAGTCTGTAAATTTATTCATGAATATGTTTGCAGATAATGCACAGATTGTGAAAAAAGTAAGAAACGAGAACAATGGTTGGAACTTCAGGAGGATCTAAATAGTCTGCATGAGTGGTTCAATCTTCAAAATGTAAGGTTATGAGAATGGGTACAAGTGCAAGAAGGCCCAAACTTGGCTACTCGGTGGCAGGAGTAGAACTTCAAAAGACAGAGAATGAGAGAGATCTAGGAGTAAGC
This sequence comes from Halocaridina rubra, assembly GCA_037179515.1. Classification (NCBI taxonomy): domain Eukaryota; kingdom Metazoa; phylum Arthropoda; class Malacostraca; order Decapoda; family Atyidae; genus Halocaridina; species Halocaridina rubra. The sequence goes on along the minus strand of JAXCGZ010005902.1, from coordinate 94,492 downwards.
ATACTGGCTGATTTGTCTCCAAAAATGCATATAAATGGCATAGTAAGGGCAGCATATGCTTTCTTAGCAAATGTAAGGGTAGCCTTCAGGAACATGGACAAGGAAATGTTCAGGAACATTTATGTAACCTATATGAGGCCAAAGCTTGAATATGCAGCCCCCTTTTGGAATCTGCACTTGAAAAAGCACGTAGTTAAGCTGGAAACAGTTCAAAGACATGCAACGAAACTGGTGCCAGTAATACACAATCTCAGTTATAATGAAACGCTGAGGGAATTAGATTTACCATCACTCGAAGCTAGAAGACTGAGGGGGGATATGGTGACGGTTTTCAAATTCCTTCATGGTTATGACCGAGTGGACAGGGATCAATATTTTGATATGGCTGGCACTAGACTAGAGGTAATAATTTGAAGCTTTGTAAAAAAAACTTCTTTGCAGGACGTAAGAAGTATTTTTTTACTGTAAGAGTAGTTGATAATTGGAATTCGCTAAGCGAGGAGGTAGTTAATGCTAACTCAATCAATAGTTTTAAAGACAAGCATAATAAGTGTCACTACGTACAAAATGGAACAGCCCAGGAGACAGGAAGTTACAAGCTTGGAGCTCTTTCCCGTGAGCACAACCAGGTAATTACACACACACACACACACACACACACACACACACACACACACACACACACACACACACACATACACGTAGACTTCTTAAGAAGCTGCAAGTAACGGTGAGAATAAGTGGAAGTCTTGGAATGGATAAAAACTTATTTAGAAATAAGGGAACAGAGGGTTAGAGTATGACACTCAGTGTCTGAATGGAGAAGGATTAGTAGCGGTGTTCCACAAGGTTTAGCTTTAAGGCCACTTTTGTTCCTTATATATGTAAATGACCTACCAGAGACTGTAAATTCATTCATGAATATGTATGAAGATGATGCAAAGATAGTGAAGAAAGTAAGAGATGAGCACAATGGTAGAGAACTTCAGGAAGACCTAAATAGTCTGCATGAATGGTCAGAAAAGTGTTTAATGAATTTCAATGCTTCTAAATGTAAGGTAATAAAAATGGGTACATGTGCAAGAAGGCCAAAGCTCGAACACTCAAATTGCTGGAGAAGGACATCAAGAGACGGAGAAGGAGAGAGATCTAGGATTAAACATACTAGTAGATTTGTCTCCGGAAATGCATATAAATGGCATACTAAGGGCAGCATATGCTTTCTAAGCAATTGTAAGGGTAGCTTTCAAGTACATGGACAGGGATATGTTCAGAAATATTTATGTAACAATATGTGAGGCCAAAGCTTGCAGCTCCCTTTAGGAATCCACACTTGAAAAAGCACCTAGTTAAGTTGGAAAAAGGTCAGAGACATGCCACGAAACTGGTGCCAGAAATACTCAATCTCAATTATCAGGAGAGGATGAGGTAATCAAACTTTCCACCACTCCAAGCTAGAAGAATGAGAGGGGATATGGTGACGGTTTTTAAATTCTTTCATAGGTATGACAGAGTGGATAGGGATCAATATTTTGAATGGTTGGCTCTATGACTAGATGTCATAGTTTGAAGCTTCGAAAGAAAACTTCTCTGCAGGATGTAAGGATGTACTTTTTTAGAGTAAAAGTGGCATATGACTGGAATTCGCTAAATAGAACAGACCAGGAGACGGGGAGTTACAAGCATATGGCTCTTTCCTATATGCACAATTAGGTAATTACACACACACACACACACACACACACACACAGTGAGGCAACATGGCTTCAGAGAAGGTAGATCAACAGTAACAAACTTATTAGAATTTTATGATGAGGTAAGCCAAATCTTACAGGAAAGAGAGGGCTGGGCAGATTGCATATTCCTAGACTTCCAGAAAGCGTTTGACACTGTTCCACATGGCAGACTTATTAGGAAGCTGCAATCAATGGCTAGAATAGGTGGAAATGTTTTGGAATGGATAAAAACTTACTTAGAAGGAAGGGAACAGAGGGTTAGAGTAAGACACTCAGTGTCTGAATGGAGAAGAGTTAGTAGTGGAGTTCCACAGGGTTCAGTTTTAGGGCCACTTTTGTTCCTTGTATATGTAAATGACCTACCAGAGTCTGTAAATTCATTCATGAATATGTTTGCAGATGATGCAAAGATTGTGAAGAAAGTAAAAAACGAGAACAATGGTAGAGAACTTCAGGAGGATCTAAATAATCTGCATGAGTGGTCAGAAAAGTGGCTAATGAAATTCAATACTTCAAAATGTAAGGTAATGAGAATGGGTACAAGTGCAAGAATGCCCAAGCTTGACTACTCGGTGGCTGGAGTACAACTTCAACAAACAGAAAATGAGAGAGATCTAGGAGTAAACATACTGGCAGATTTGTCTCCAGAAATACATATAAATGGCATAGTAAGGGCAGCATATGCATTCTTATCAAATGTAAGGGTAGCCTTCAGGCACATGGACAAGGAAATGTTCAGAAATATTTATGTAACCTATGTGAGGCCAAAACTGGAATATGCAGCCCCCTTTTGGAATCCGCACTTGAAAAAGCACATAGCTAAGCTTGAAAAAGTTCAAAGACATGCCACGAAACTGGTGCCAGAAATACGCAATCTCAGTTATGATGAGAGGCTGAGGGAATTAGACTTACCATCACTCGAAGCTAGAAGAGTGAGGGGGGATATGGTGACAGTCTTTAAATTCCTTCATGGTTATGATAGAGTGGATAGGGATCGATATTTTGATATGGCTGGCTCTAGAACTAGAGGTCATAGTTTGAAGCTTCGTAAGAAAACTTCTTCGCAGGATGTAAGGAAATACTTTTCAGTGAAAGAGTAGTTGATAATTGGAATTCGCTAAGCGAGGAGGTAGTTAATGCTATCTCAATCCATAGTTTTAAGGACAGGTATGATAAGTATCACTAAGTATAAAATGGAACCGATCAGGAGACGGGAAGATACGAGCTTTGGGCTCTTTCCCGTAAACACAATTAGGTAATCACAATTAGGTAATCACACACACACACACACACTACTTGATCTAGTGTTCACAGATAATGTGTTGGATATTGAAAAAATTGAGTATGAACCACCAATTGGAAAGAGTGACCACTGTGTGTTGTTGATGGAGTATATCATTGAAGATATTCTTCCTGAGAGTAGAGGCACTGAGGACATGAGGAGGAACTATCCGAAAGGAGATTACATCAAAATAAATGAGCTTTTTGCAGTTATTGACTGGAGAACCTTAATTTACAACAAATCTGTACAAGAAATGTATGACATCTTTTGTGAGAAATATGGAAAGATAGTAGATTGCTGCATACCTGTCACCAAAGTAGGTGTAATTCATGCCAGAGAGAAATGGTTCGATAATGGGTGTAAAAGAGCTAAGGAGTGGAGAGACAAATGCTGGAAAAGGTATAGGAGGAGAAAAAACATAAATGCCTGGCAAACCTACAAAACAGCAAGAAATGACTACCTAAGTAAAAGGAGAGAGGCAGAGAGAGACTATGAGAGGGACATCACCAGGAAGGCTAAAGAAAATCCCAAGCTTTTCCACAGCTTTATCAGAGGAAAACTGAAAGTAAAAGAACAGGTTTTAAGGCTAAAGAGAGTGGATGGAAGCATCACTGAGACGGATGAAGAGATCTGCAAAGAATTGAACAAGGAGTTTCAGTCAGAATTTACAGTAGAAAATACCCCACCCCCTCAGATTGCAGTGATAGAACCTCAAGGGCCGGTATTAGAGAACATCAACCTTACAGCCATAGAGGTATGCAAAGCGCTGATGGATTTAGATGTTCATAAAGCTACAGGTCCTGATGACATAACCCCTCATGTGCTTAAAAAATGCGCAAACACAGTATCAGTGGCACTAAGTATCATATTTAGGGAGTCACTGGAGTCGGGGGAGATTCCAAGATGCTGGAAACAAGCAAATGTAGGTACCTATCTTCAAAAAGGGAAGGAGGGATACGGCTCTGAACTATAGACCAGTTTCCTTGACCAGCATAGTTTGCAAAGTTATGGAGAAACTACTAAGGAAACATATCTCTCTTCACTTGGAATCCTTCAACTTTTTGTCAGTGAGGCAACATGGCTTCAGAGAAGGTAGATCAACAGTAACAAACTTATTAGAATTTTATGATGAGGTAAGCCAAATCTTACAGGAAAGAGAGGGCTGGGCAGATTGCATATTCCTAAACTTCCAGAAAGCGTTTGACACTGTTCCACATGGGAGACTTATTAGGAAGCTGCAATCAATGGCTAGAATAGGTGGAAATGTTTTGGAATGGATAAAAACTTACTTAGAAGGAAGGGAACAGAGGGTTAGAGTAAGACACTCAGTGTCTGAATGGAGAAGAGTTAGTAGTGGAGTTCCACAGGGTTCAGTTTTAGGGCCACTTTTGTTCCTTGTATATGTAAATGACCTACCAGAGTCTGTAAATTCATTCATGAATATGTTCGCAGATGATGCAAAGATTGTGAAGAAAGTAAAAAACGAGAACAATGGTAGAGAACTTCAGGAGGATCTAAATAATCTGCATGAGTGGTCAGAAAAGTGGCTAATGAAATTCAATACTTCAAAATGTAAGGTAATGAGAATGGGTACAAGTGCAAGAAGGCCCAAGCTTGACTACTCGGTGGCTGGAGTACAGCTTCAAGAGACAGAAAATGAGAGAGATCTAGGAGTAAACATACTGGCAGATTTGTCTCCAGAAATACATATAAATGGCATAGTAAGGGCAGCATATGCATTCTTATCAAATGTAAGGGTAGCCTTCAGGCACATGGACAAGGAAATGTTCAGAAATATTTATGTAACCTATGTGAGGCCAAAACTCGAATATACAGCCCCCTTTTGGAATCCGCACTTGAAAAAGCACATAGCTAAGCTTGAAAAAGTTCAAAGACATGCCACGAAACTGGTGCCAGAAATACGCAATCTCAGTTATGATGAGAGGCTGAGGGAATTAGACTTACCATCACTCGAAGCTAGAAGAGTGAGGGGGGGATATGGTGACAGTCTTTAAATTCCTTCATGGTTATGATAGAGTGGATAGGGATCGATATTTTGATATGGCTGGCTCTAGAACTAGAGGTCATAGTTTGAAGCTTCGTAAGAAAACTTCTTTGCAGGATGTAAGGAAATACTTTTTCAGTGTAAGAGTAGTTGATAATTGGAATTCGCTAAGCGAGGAGGTAGTTAATGCTATCTCAATCCATAGTTTTAAGTACAGGTATGATAAGTATCACTAAGTATAAAATGGAACCGATCAGGAGACGGGAAGATACGAGCTTTGGGCTCTTTCCCGTAAACACAATTAGGTAATCACACAGAGGAAATAAGACTTTTAGAGAAAGCAAATAAAGCACAAGGGCAGGAGAGAAAGGAACTAGAAAAACGAATAAAGAAACTGGAAGGGGAAAAGTGAACTAGAAACCAGAATTTCTAAACAAGAAGATAAAAACAAACAGCTGAATGACAACCTAAATGAATTAGATGTTAATTCACTGCTCTCTTCTGAGAGAGACGAGATTGCTGCTTGGAATGTCCAGATTAAGGAAAACATTGAACAGTTTAGAAAAGACTTCCAGGAGTTGAATATGGAACATGATGCCATGAAAACTTCCTTTGCTGAGGCACTAAAGGGGAATGTGGCAGTAAAAGAGGCTGTAAAGGTGGTGGCACTGGAAAACATACAAACAGTTGACTATAAAGAGACAGTAATCGAAAAAATGAAAGACGTTGTGATGGAAAGGGCAAATCCAATGATTAAACAGGCCCTTGATAAAGAGAAGACAGTGGTAATCTCAGGCATAAGCGAATCCCAGGAGCCAACATGGCAGGGAACACTTGAAGAAAATAAAGCTAGGGTTGTAGACCCGATAAGAAAGCTTGGAGTAGTTTGCGGTCCTGAGGATATTGTAAACATTCACCAACTAGGCAAATATTCGAGGGAAGGAAAGCCGAGACCAACAAAAGTAACCTTTGAGAGAGGGGAAACATGTCGGGGTATATTGTTGAGAAAAAAGTCTAAAAGACCTTCAAGAATTCAAAGAAGTGTTCATTAGACGATACAGAACACAGGAAGAGATGGGAAGGATCAAGAACTTGTTGCAAGAGGCTAGAAGGTTAAATGAGGAAAGAAATGAAGAAGAGAAGAAAAATTTTCATTTCAGAGTTCTTCCAGACAAAGGGGAGATAAAGAAGATAATGACAGAAGATCAGGGGATGGGGCCTCAATAAGATTGTTATACACAAATGCTGATGGATTAGCTGGTAAGGCAGTAGAATTAAAAGATAGGATTAACAACAGTAAGGTAGATGTAGTAGCAATTACAGAGACTAAGTTGAGTGAGGACATAAACTGTGTCACAGTTTTTCCTAAGGGCTTCAGAATATTAAGGGTTTGAAAGATCTGAGAGGACTGGTGGAGGGATAGCACTGCTCATAAGTGAAAGGATTCAAATTGAAGAAATAAACTTGGCTATAGAAAGTGAGTTCAAGGAATTTCTTGTTGCTCGCATAAATACTGGGTCAGAGAGCATTATAATAACTGTTGTATATAACCCACCAAGGAACCAGAATAGGCTAGAAGTCTATGAGGAAAGTCATATAAGTATTATTGAAGTCATAAACTCAGTTGTTAACATGGCATGGGAGAGAAAATGTAGGATATTGATTATGGGAGATTTTAACTCATTCGGGGCAAGATTCCTAGATTGCGTACAAGGGAATTTCCTACACCAACATGTAATGGAACCAACGAGGGCCAGGGGTGGGGATGAGCCATCACTACTTGATCTAGTGTTCACAGATAATGTGTTGGATATTGAAAAAATTGAGTATGAACCACCAATTGGAAAGAGTGACCACTGTGTGTTGTTGATGGAGTATATCATTGAAGATATTCTGCCTGAGAGTAGAGGCACTGAGGACATGAGGAGGAACTATCCGAAAGGAGATTACATCAAAATGAATGAGCTTTTTGCAGTTATTGACTGGAGAACCTTATTTTACAACAAATCTGTACAAGAAATGTATGACATCTTTTGTGAGAAATATGGAAAGATAGTAGATTGCTGCATACCTGTCACCAAAGTAGGTGTAATGCATGCCAGAGAGAAATGGTTCGATAATGAGTGTAAAAGCGCTAAGGAGTGGAGAGACAAAAGCTGGAAAAGATACAGGAGGAGAAAGAACATAAATGCCTGGCAAACCTAAAAAACAGCAAAAAATGACTACCTAAGTAAAAGGAGAGAGGCAGAGAGAGACTATGCGAGGGACATCACCAGGAAGGCTAAAGAAAATCCCAAGCTTTTCCACAGCTTTTACCAGAGGAAAACTGATGGCAAAAGAACAGGTTTTAAGGCTTAAGAGAGAGGATGGAAGCATCACTGAGATGGATGAAAAGATCTGCAAAGAATTGAACAAGGAGTTTCAGTCAGTATTTACAGTAGAAAATACCCCACCCCCTCAGATTGCAGAGATAGAAGCTCAAGGGCCGGTATTAGAGAATATTAATCTTACAGCCACAGAGGTATGCAAGGCGCTGATGGAGATAGACGTTCATAAAGCTACAGGTCCTGATGACATATCCCCTCATGTACTTGAAAAATGCGCAAACTCAATATCAGTGGCACTAAGCATCATATTTAAAAAGTCACTGGAGTCAGGGGAGATTCCAAGATGCTGGAAACAAGCAAACGTGATACCTATATTCAAAAAGGGAAGGAGGGATACGGCTCTGAACTATAGACCAGTTTCCTTGACCAGCATAGCTTGCAAAGTTATGGAGAAACTACTAAGGAAACATATCTCTCTTCACTTGGAATCCTTCAACTTTTTGTCAGTGAGGCAACATGGCTTCAGAGAAGGTAGATCAACAGTAACAAACTTATTAGAATTTTATGATGAGGTAAGCCAAATCTTACAGGAAAGAGAGGGCTGGGCAGATTGCATATTCCTAGACTTCCAGAAAGCGTTTGACACTGTTCCACATGGGGGACTTATTAGGAAGCTGCAATCAATGGCTAGAATAGGTGGAAATGTCTAGGAATGGATAAAACTTACTTAGAAGGAAGGGAACAGAGGGTTAGAGTAAGACACTCAGTGTCTGAATGGAGAGAGAGTTAGTAGTGGAGTTCCACAGGGTTCAGTTTCAGGGCCACTTTTGTTCATTGTATATGTAAATGACCTACCAGAGTCAGTAAATTCATTCATGAATATGTTTGCAGATGATGCAAAGATTGTGAAGAAAGTAAGAAACGAGAACAATGGTAGAGAACTTCAGGAAGATCTAAATAGTCTGCATGAGTGGTCAGAAAAGTGGCTAATGAAATTCAATACTTCAAAATGTAAGGTAATGAGGATGGGTACAAGTGCAAGAAGGCCCAAGCTTGACTACTCGGTGGCTGGAGTACGACTTCAAGAGACAGAAAATGAGAGAGATCTAGGAGTAAACATACTGGCAGATTTGTCTCCAGAAATACATATAAATGGCATAGTAAGGGCAGCATATGCATTCTTATCAAATGTAAAGGTAGCCTTCAGGCACATGGACAGGGAAATGTTCAGAAATATTTATGTAACCTATGTGAGGCCAAAACTCGAATATGCAGCCCCCTTTTGGAATCCACACTTGAAAAAGCATATAGCTAAGCTTGAAAAAGTTCAAAGACATGCCACGAAACTGGTGCCAGAAATACACAATCTCAGTTATGATGAGAGGCTGAGGGAATTAAGACTTACCATCACTCGAAGCTAGAAGATTGAGGGGGGATATGGTGACAGTCTTTAAATTCCTTCATGGTTATGATAGAGTGGATAGGGATCGATATTTTGATATGGCTGGCTCTAGAACTAGAGGTCATAGTTTGAAGCTTCGTAAGAAAACTTCTTTGCAGGATGTATGGAAATACTTTTTCAGTGTAAGAGTAGTTGATAATTGGAATTCGCTAAGCGAGGAGGTAGTTAATGCTATCTCAATCAATAGCTTTAAGGACAGGTATGATAAGTATCACTAAGTAGAAAATGTAACCGATCAGGAGACGGGAAGATACGAGCTTTGGGCTCTTTCCCGTAAACACAATTACGTAATTACACACACACGCACGCACACACACACCACACACATACACACACACACACACACACACACACCACGGAGAAAAGGTATTGGAAAAGGTATATGAGGAGAAAAACCATAAATGCCTGGCAAACCTACAAAAGAGCAAGAAATGATAACCAAAGTAAAAGAGGAGAGGCAGAGAAAGACTATGAAAGGGACATCACCATGAAGGCTAAAGAAAATCCCAAACTTTTCCACAGCTTTATCAGGGGAAAACTGAAGGTAAAAGAACAGGTTTTAAGGTTTAAGAGAGAGGATGGAAGCATCACTGAGACAGATAAAGAGATCTGCAAAGAATTGAACAAGAAGTTTCAGTCCGTATTTAAAGTAGAAAATACCCCACCCCCTCAGATTGCAGAGATAGAAGCGCAGCAGACAAATACACAGCTAGCAGCACAGCTGTATTCATATTTATTTATTTATAAAGAAAAAATAACACACATAGTATCCTGCATCTATGTGGTAATATTACTACTTGATAATTATATAACTATATACAAGGGGTCCCCACTTTACTCCAGGGTTCCATTCTTAACAGCTGACTTTAAGTGGATTTCGACTTAAAGTTGGAACACACCTATGATTCAAACTAAGGTCTGAGGAGACTAAGGCATGTGAGTCTGGAGAGACAAAAGAATATACAGTACATAATCTTTAGAAATAATCTAAGTTCTCATTGTAAGATACTGTATAGTAAAACTACACTACATGTACAGTATAGTAAAAGTAAAAATATTAAAGCACTACAGTAATACAAAAACTATTCAGAAACATATGTTTTATCTTTACTCTCATATCTCCATTTCAGGTATCTTCATACAAAATTTATTGCTAATGCTCTACTTTAGTATCATGACTATCATTGTATTATCATTATTAATCTACTCTACCTACTATTATTATTATTATTATTATTATTATTATTATTATTATTATTATTATTATTATTATTATTATTATTATTGCCTGTTCACTTGTTAGCTATATTTCTGTTCACTGTAAGTGTATGTATTACCCACTTATTTATTTGTTCAATTACATGACTTCTTATAAGTGTACTCTTAGTTTTGTAAAAGAAGAGCCACTGTAAAAAAATGGAAATAACTGTTCGTTTGTTACTCGTGTGGTCGGCTTGCACACTGGAAGGGGCATTGCAAGGGATGGTAATTCCCCTCCCTAATTATATCTGCTAACATACTGGGAAACTCTTTTGCTGCTTTCTCATCACCACTAACTAGCAGCTTTATCTTGCACCCTTAGGGTATGCAAATTAGCACGACTTTTAAAACAATTATTACAACCCCTATTGGGCTCAAACTCTTCACTTTCACTCCCTTTTCCGAGAATTTTACTATATCATCTTTAATTTCCATTGTGATGGTTTTTCTTTTCTTCGCAGCACTAGATTTTTAGATTCATAGATTTTATTGCCATATATTCAGTATATATAGAGGAATAAATATATACTTTATATTCAGAGGCACTAGCCTGCTGAGCAAGAGCTCCTTGGCAGGCAGTTTAATATACATTTCACATAATTTAAAGTATGACGGCAATAGTTAACAAAAGCTCCAATATAGCAATCTCTTGTAATAACACAAAACAATAGCATGACCTTAACCTGGACATAATGATGCACCAATACTGTATTAATTATTAATCAACAGCTGCTTGATTTTGCCTAGTAAATAAATGCTGTTTGAGTTTCTTTTTAAATATAGTTATGCCAGTTATTGTTTTTAAATCTTCTGGTAATGCATTCCAACATTTTGGACTAAAACAGTGAATAAAAAATTTGTACAAGGTTGTTCTCGACTGTGGACATATCAAATTTATATTGTTACCTCTGGTTCCATGGTTGTGTTGAATAAATCTAAATAATTTTGTTATGATTGTTATCATTAACATCACTATGTATAATAATAAAACAGAAATATTGTATCAAGTAATTAAATTTAAGCAAGTTTAGCTCCTTGAATAAAGAGGAAGTGGAGTCATATTCTCCACTATATGTAATAGTTCTGATCAGTTTTTTCTGAGTTACAAATACATCCCTTACAATTGACGGCCAAGTACAACCCCAGATGGGCAAACAGTACATATGAGGATAACACAGGGAATAGTATATGATTTTTAAGGCCTCATTTGTTAGGTTATGGCGATTTTTATACAAAATTCCACACGTCTTGGACAGTTTTGAGCAGACAGATTGAATATTATATTTCCAACTTAAATTTTCATCAATAATTACTCCCAAAAATTTCTTACAAGCATCTACTTTAACTTCATACCCATTCATATTAACTTGACCAATATTGTGTACTACAGATCTATTTTGACATAAGCTATAGTCAGTTTTGGAAGCATTTAACTTTAATTTACTAGCAGAGACCCGGTTGTTAATTTTTCTAGTTCACTATTTAAAACAGAATGCAGGTAGTCAAGGTTATTATCATGCAAGAGAAGGTTGGTGTCATCTGCAAAAAGAATATATTTGAGTTTATTACTGGCATTGGAAATATCATTTATATAAACAAAAAATAACAGTGGGCCCAGTAATAATCCCTGTGGTACTCCCCTCTCAATAGTTTGCAACAAAGATGCTTTCCCATTACAATATACGGCTTGTTTTCTATTTTTCAAGTACTGTAGCTCTTAAATAACTGTAATGGTGTTCCCCTAATACCCACACAATTTAGTTTTTCTATTAGTATATCATGGTCTAATGAGTCAATTGCTTTAAACAACTCTAGGAAAACCCCTGCAACAAAGTTTTTATTTTCCAAATTTTGATAAACATCACTTGTAAAGTTCAGTATTGCTTTTTCAGTGGTTTTATTATTACGGCATCCGTATAGATTTTCAGATAATAGGTTGAACTTTTCAAGGAATTCTTTAAGTCTGTGAACAATCGCTTTCTCATACACTTTACTTAAGGACGGTAAGATTGATATAGGTCTATAGTTATTTTCATAGCACTTTTTAGTTTGTCTGGAAAACATCCTTGCTGAAAACATATTATGTGGGTAAGTGGGGTACCAATGTAATGGGCAGTGACCTGGAGTAGTTTTGATGGAATTTCATCATATCCCGACACTGTACAGAACTTGGTTTTAAGGTTTTATATATTTAGTGACTTCCTCCCTTGTTACAGGATACAAGTAAAACAAAAAGTCTGGTGGATTATTAAGAAACTGACGGTGTGAGTTTTGTTGCACATTTTGTTGTTCCTGTGTTGGTTGGTTGGTTGTGTTGGTTGGTTTTGCACTGACATCATAACTATCACCAATACACTTGGGAGACATAGTAATATCAGTACGAACGAAACGAACAAGAGAGCAGATGAAAACGAGACACAATATAGCTGGTGAGAGTACAATCAGCTGTGCTTCTTCTTCTTCAAATGCCACGTGATGCTGGATTGTTTCATGATGCTCAACAAACTATTTTGAATAAAATCGTATTCATGGCTATGTGTTTGGTATTTATATTTAATTCACTATAATCCTTCAATATAATCAAATATATAAACAAATAAATAAAGCCATTAACTTGATAAATATGAATACAGCTGTGCTGCTAGATGTGTATTCGTGTGTATTTCAAATAAAATCGTATTTACAGCTATGTTTGTTTTTTTAATTCTATATAATCCTTTGATATAACTAAATATATAAACAAATAAACAAATAGAGCCATTAACTTGATAAATATAAAAACAGCTGTGCTGTTAGCAAAGTATTCATCCACTGTGCTAACAAACTGTTTAGGCGTGCAGTCTGAATTTATCACACAAGCCTGGCAGGTGAAAAACGAATTTATTAATAATTTATTGGCCTCCAACGTAAAATCAAAATGACGTTATACGAAACGACGTTCTGTGGGGACCCCCTGTATATGTAAAACAATACAGTATATGAAAACAATAAAGTTCACAAAAAAGACCAGAAGGAAAAATAATGACAATTGTAAAACAAGTGAAATAAAATACACCAACTCTTTACCACTTGTATGCTATCACATCTATAGTCTAATGAATATCACAGGAGGTCAGGTAAGATATCATACAGGCAAGCAAAAGTTCAACTAAATATCGACTACAACTTCACAATGCGATACTCACAGTAATAAACAATTATTACCATATAGTATATTAGTCAATACAGTAATATTGTAAATACCAATTGAAACTGTATATAGGATCTTCTACCTTCCTTAGTGGTAAAAAAATATTTCCCCCTTCGAATTCCCTGCATGTCAATGCTGATATTTTTTCTTGAAGGATAACTTATGAATATATAAGCCAGGATGACTAGGGTCTACTGAATTATTACACTTTACTTCTTTTTAATATATTTTCTTTTAATTGCAAATAGCAACCTACATTCAAGAGGATAAGGCATTTCATTTAATAACAGACATTAAAAAAACAAGTCTGTTTGTTTTATGACACACTGGTTATAACTATTATGAAAAACTAAATTCAATTCATAAAACTTTTATGTACCTATTTAAATGATATCTTCTTTGGCAAAGCATAGCATTAAGAGTAGTAGTAGTAAATTTCACTTTCCAAAATTCCATAAACGGAATAGTTTTGCTGTGGAAACTTCATGAAAAATCCCTTATTCATAATATAATCTTTTATAAACCGAGTCATTATGATAATATTCATGCATAGGGAATGCTTTGGTCTCAAGCTACATACTAAAAGTTAAGCAAATGCAGCCATTAGCTCACACTAATTTACAGATGAGGCTGTCATGCGAATCTAATACTATATATCGATGCTACTGTCCATGATATCTACTCTTAGTCTGCTCAGTGAAAAACAAGATTAATTTATATATAACAACAAAAAGTTATCAACAAATCAACTGATACTACTCTCTGCAAAAATCAGAATGACTCTTAACCAAGCAATCAAAATACATTATCAAATGCTATACAGGTAACAGTGATAGGCCTTCATCATCTGCCTCTGAGCACATGCTATGCGGTAATCTATAAAGGCTATACATAACTATCAAGCATAATTGTACAACATGCTAATTTTAAAATATTTTTGGTTGAAAAAAAAACAAGTCAGCACAAAAAAGTTTTAGTGCAGCCAAACATGTTAGAGTATGAGTACCTTACAATCATTAAGTATAAGAGTTATAATACAAGTCATATAATCCAAAGTAGCCTTACCTCTGCATTATAAAACTTAGTCTTAACATCGAGCGGTTTCATAACCTGAAACTTGAAGAATTTACGAAAATTTTGCCGTTCATTGGAGGCAGAAAGGTAACTGACGGTACAAACCAATCTAAAAAAAAAATGTTAGGTTAAATTAAAATCACTTCAAGAACAAAGGAGAGAGGGGTTATGACCAATTGAACCAAAAAATATGCACTACCCATAAGAGTTGCCTGTGGGAAAACTTTAACAATTCAAGAATCTTAAGCAAAAGGTAGTAGAGGAAAAGGTTAAGCTTGGAATTGTAGCTATTTATTGAAAGACAAGAAATAAGCTTACAGGTCCAATACAGAGAGACTTTTACAACTTAACATTCTCTACCATGCTTAGTTTAGTTTATGGATTAATTACTCTCCAAATGTATATAATATTTAATAAAATAGCTTTTTTCTATCTCTGTATGCTATACCAATTAGGTAAAAAAAACATCTGCATGTATTATTTAACATCGTATAAAGCAAGAATGAACCTAATACAAACTCAAGGCAAAAAATTATGAGCATAATATAACGAGAAACACGTTCTGAACAACTTACATATGTGTTCCTATATCTTTGACTTCATGCTGAATAACTTCATTTATGGTACCATTACCATCTAACTGATGTAGCAATTCATTTTCATCTTCACCAAGTAAAGGCAATCGTTGGTTGCTCATCTGCAGAACTGCCTAAGGAAATACAATTTATAACTCAATAATTGATTTTATTCCATAATAAAAAAGAGAGTTTACTATATATCACAGGTAACCGCGTTTATAAATTAACAAAGACATCTGGCATTACAATACGAGATAAAATTGTATCTATGTTACTTGTCGAGAACAAACATTACATGAAAGGGATTGTGAGAGAATTTCTATTATTAAAGAGATGGAAGCAAACTCTTTATTTCATTTAACACTTGGTTTTTCCCTTTAGCTGTTGGCAACCTGTTGACCCTACAGGAAAGGATGATATATATGATAAAAAAGTAATTATCAGATGTGATATCATATTGAAAATATATCTTACCACATTTATTACACAGAAAGACACACAGTGCTATCCTAATTAAATACTGATTAAAGTTATGCTGAAATAAGGTGTAGTGGTAAGAAGCACTAACAATGTGCAGAAAGCTATTTAACAATGGTGGTGAGTAGTATTGTAATACACTCACCTTATTAAAGTATTGGATGCATGAATGTTACAATATACTGTAATCAATAAATTTCAAATATCATGACAGCATTAAAAATGCATTCATATACAGCACAGTAAACAATCCTTCTCTATGACTTACTTTTATTGAGACCTCACGAACAACATCAGCTGTGTCATTGTGTACGCACAGGCAACAACTAAATGTTTCACCAAGATAAATGTTACTGGAAATGTAAAACAGAGACAATAAATGAAATTATCAGATAAAAGACATAAATAACAACCCCCTTCATAAAAAGTTGATTGTCTCCTTTACTGTAAATTAGTAAAGTATCTAAGTTACAAGTAAGGGAAAGGGAATATAAGAACCGATTTCGTTCATTCAATAGCTGCAGTATTTAATGTACATTGAAACTACAGCTCTGTGTTGGTATACAAAAACACTAAATATTATTTTCGATAAAATTATTGTTAACAATATCAAAACTTACCCAAAACTCTGTGGTAAAAGAAGCATTTGGCCTACTCCAGTATTTGGAAGCCCTCCAGGAATGCCCATATCATTTCGGATCTCAGCATTTAGATGATCACCAGGGAGATCACGCGCATCACAGCCAATGGAGAGACCCATGAACAAAGATGGTCGTGTTAGACGCATGACTGAAATATTATCAAATTTCAATATATCATTACTATAAGAGTTTTCAATACAACTAGAGATAAAAATTCAGTGGACTCTCCACTTTGTCAATTCAAAATCAAAATGTAAAAAAATGCCTCCTATAACTGCACATACATTTTGATGTTACGATGACGAGAGGTGTTAAAAGAAACTATAGAGAGGCATAAATACATAAAAAAGGAACAAAATAGAAACACAGAAAGAGTACCAGATATCATAATTGGAGATCTCTGGAGAAAGAATACAGTTAAAAATCAAAAGACCTTTTCAGAAGAAGGAAAGAGTTAGAATATTTTGCATTTTCTAATTTTCGTTGTACAGCTTATGAATTTCTTTTTATAGCCTCCATATTTCCTAAGAGGTAATTCTGCCTTTACTGCATTTGCCGAGAGTAAAATATTGATTGAAATATCATTGGCTACATATTTTTTTTATGAGCGTGACACCAGAATAGGCAAGAAAATTGTCCTCATCAATAAACACCCGGGCACAAAGAAAACATTAAGATGAAGAAAGAATAAAAGGTTAAGGTCAAGGCACAGATCAGGTAATGATACACAATAAGAAAAGGACAGACTGAAAGAATAGTCTAAGTACTGAGGACCTAGAGATATGGCAGGATTAAGCCCTGAGATGACGAATGATGTGTTTTTGAAGGATGATAGGTTATAAAAATGTATTTTGTTATATATATAGATATAACAAAATAAAGAGGTAGGATAACTGTATATAAATATCATTTTGGAAGAAGTCAAAGGAAGCAAAGATGCTGACAAACCATGCTCTTGAAGGGAGACACATGACACAGAAAGGAAACTGCTTATTCGTGTAATACATCCCTGCATAAATTAAAACAAAAATCTTGATGTCTACAGTGTTATACACTAACAGAGTGTCCAAGGAACAAGTAAATTAAAATGAATGAATTTAACTGACTTGCTCAATCCCATTTCACAGTATTAAAGTGAAAACCTTAAGTTTAGTTACGGATAACTTAAAGACTTTATACTGGCCAGGGGTTTGGGAACACCACACCATCACTAAATCCTGAAGCAAAAAAATGTTGAGAGTTTTCGAACAGCAAAAAACATTTAATCTAAAGTCTATTGGGATTTTTTTTTCCAATAAAACTACCATCAATTCAGATCTTTGATATATTTAAGTGTCTTTACTGGTGACCATACAAGAGTGAATTGGAAGTGACCCAGTTACACTGTACGCCTATAAAAAATGATTAAGGAATGCATACTAAGCAAAAGATATACAAAAAAATTAGATAAGTCAAAGTTTACTCTTTCAGTAATGATATTAGACACAGAACTAAAAGAATTTCATAACTGCTATTTTTATTCTTTTTTCAGAAGAGAGTACCGTGTTGGATATTATTTTCCTTATTAAAGCTTTAACTTATAGGAATGCTATTTAATTCTATGAATAGTGATCCAAATATCTAATGGTGTACTGTGCTCACTGAGCCAGCCAAACTGACAAAGGTTACCACATATGGGGAGCTAGAACACTTTAAAACTTATCAGCGAGGGGTTGCAGGAATATAAAAATATAACCTTAAATGGTAGTCTCATACCTCTAACAATGAAAAGTTCCTTTGTTCCAAATACCATTGGAAAACATTTACTCTACCAAAATATGAGCACAATACATTTGCTTTTAATGAATAAGACAATATTTATCAAGTAAACGTTTTAATGAACACCCAATGATTGGAAAACCCCACGAAAAATTTATTCTATCATTAGATTAAGTTTGGTTGATTAGTTTAGTTCACCCTAGATTTAAATCAAGTTGACAATTAAATTTATTATTTTTTAACTTGTACAAGACAGTTTTTCAATGTTCCATCAACTCGTTAGCTTGTGAATGTAAATATACTGGGGGTCCCCGATTTAAGACAGGGTTCAATTCCTGACAGCTGTAGTAACCTGGTTTTCATCGTAACTAGGAACACTCCAAAATACAAACCTAGGTCCCTCACCAATGCTAAAAATAAATACAGTACGCTAAAATATGGGAAAATAATCTAAGTTCTTAATATAAGATATAAAATTAGTAAAAGTATAATATACAGTATTTGTTACCTTTACTTGTTTAATCTAAGATATAAAAAAGGTAAAAGTGCACAATACTGTACTGCTTACCTTTACTCGTGTGGTCGGCTTGCACAGAGGAAGGGGCGATGCAAGGGGGAGAGAGACAGACAGGCCTATAAGCATGAGGAAGCTGGAGAGGCATGTGCTGAGGACACTGGGGCAGGTGAGTCTGTACAGGCAGCTGAGGTAGAGGGTACAGGATATGTTGGTGAGGGCTCTGCCTTCACGAAGAATTGGTCAAGGCGTGTCTGGAAGGATGCCCTCTTCTTCGCCACCAAAATTTCCTTGTAACACTGCAGGCAATCAGTGATCCTTCTGGTGACCTTTGTGTACCTGGAAGTGTTGGGGCCCTGAGTCTCAAACTTTGCCAGCCCTTCCTCTATCAGGGCAAAGATTTTTTTAATTTCCAGGTTGTGATTCTCTCGGGCTCTGGGTTTGGTGCAGGTGTTTCTTCCTCTGCACCCATATGCTTCTCCAGCTGAATGATATCCTCAGTATGGATATATGAGTGACCATGTATACAGATTAAGAGTACAGTATTGCATTTCTTATATAACTAACCCATGCCTCTCTTATGTAAAGAGAGGCATGTAGTTGACACAATATGGCAGCTCATGTATAACGTAAAGCAATAATTTATTACTAGTGAATCATGCTTCAGCTTCGTGTCATGTCAATCACATGTGCCAGGTGTCTCTCCAATTTACTCGTGTTGCTCTTTTGTATATAGTTCCTCATATTATACCTTAAGGCCAGAACCAAGTGTTTCCTTCTAGAACCTTTATCAACATGGCGCAGCGAATAATTCAGTGAACATTTCTCAGGTTCTGTGTTTCTTTATAGCAAAAGACGAACTTTATGTAATCGGCCTACTCATTGACCCCCCCCGCAATATATAGTGTATATAGTGTTTGGCGAGTATAGTGCAGTGGTGCATTGTGGCTTCTTTACATACGTGTTGCTACATATTGCACCCTTCCCCTACGATGTCTGCATGACGACAGATGCTTGCTAACCGCTGCTGCAATTAATTGCCATGAGCCTCCCCACCTGAGCACCAACACCAGGGCCTGCATAAATGCGCCTCACTCATGCGTGATGTTAAAGGCGTATTCCATGCACTATTCACTGCATTCTACCCAGGAATCTGTTTTACATTTCTGAATTTAACTCAATCTGTGTCTTACCCACCTTTTTCTACTGTACAATGGCTTATTTTCCTTTTCCTACCTGTTCTAGAGACTCCCCAGATCCCCTGAACGAATTGCATGACTTCCTCATCACTCCTTGTGAGAAATATGAGACCCCCACAACTTATTATGAGGAAGAGGTTGCCGCATACTCACTTCTACCGCCACTAACTCCCAATGTTACATTCACACAAGAGAGCAGCGGTGATATCCTTCAACTTCTGAAGTTTCTACAAGATTCTGACAAACGCCGACTTCACCAGGATGACTTATGAAGCCGGGAGGAAAATGCAAGATTTATGGTACTCCTACAGACGATGTCACACATATGGAGTGGCACAGCGGTCCAGCCCACACAAGTTCTACCTGACCACCTCAAAACCCAGGCAGACCTGTCTGTTAGTATCAATTCCCAGGTTACACCAGTACCTCCTGCCACACCTGTATCTATGGCTACACCCACAGCTGCTCCTCCTCCTCCAAGCAAACCAGTGCCACAGAGTCCACCCACTCTGCAAGCTGATGCCTAGTTTCAAGTTTTTCACCACTGACGTTGGAGGTGGTACGAATTTGCTGTCATGGTAGACCTTCAGAAATTGTCACGAGAGAAATAGCTCATACAGCTTTGCAAGTGCATCCCCCTTGACTTACAAAAACTTCTGAAGTACACATTTGGCATCCCTCCAGACATTTCTCTCACTGTGAACGAAGCACTCAACTGTTTGCAATATCACTTCTAGAATCTCCGGAGCAAAGCCATTAGACGTTGCGACTACTTTGCTCTAAACAAACTAACTGTGATTCCTTCAGCGACTTTTATGCTCGTCTCAATAACCTGGTTGAGGAGGTAGACCTGTGTTCTGGTGATCGCATTAAAGTTGAAGATGGTGATTCCAATGGCAGTCCGAGATCAGTACCTTGTACAAAGTCTTATCTCTCTCGACGCAGTTGCATCCCTCCACACTCTCGTCACGCACTGTAGGTCATTTGAGGCTGCTCATACAACTGCTTCAGCTATTCACACATTTCCAAGTCAACAATATGCTGTTTCTGAGTACAAGAAGGAACAACAACAGCATAAGACAGACTCCTCTCAGAAGACTACCAACACAGTTTTCCTTCATTTATTCATGCCAGTCCTGCAACCGCTGGCACAGTCTGGGAATGTGCCTTGCTACTGACGGTACCTGTACCAAGAGGGACTGTAATGGTCACTGGGCTAGGACCCTTAAATACCCTGCCAAGGATGTGTAATGCTGCATTTGTAACAAGACTGACCACTACAACAGATGTTGCAAGAAAAAGGACAAGGATCAGGACAGATCTTTAGGCTCCATTAGAGCTTTCCCTTCTCCCAGCAAGGAATACAGCAACT
This sequence comes from Halocaridina rubra, assembly GCA_037179515.1. NCBI lineage: Eukaryota > Metazoa > Arthropoda > Malacostraca > Decapoda > Atyidae > Halocaridina > Halocaridina rubra. The sequence continues at coordinate 73,617 of JAXCGZ010005902.1, read as the reverse complement.
GTCGTTACATGCAACGCATCGCTTCCTGCAATGCCATCACCACAGTGGACAAGTCATCACCTTCTATGGAAACCCTACCAAGGAATTTTGAGCCTGTCTCAAATGACTTCTTCCAAGTTGCAAGGAAATCATTCCTGATAATTGCAGACACATTGTCTGGCTGGCCAGTGATCGTACCCTGCGGACCCTATGGACCCTACACGACAGCTTCAAGAGTCATCAGGATGTTCTGGAGATAATTCCGAGAAGAGAAGTTGGTGTTCCCCTCTGCCTAAGGACTGATGGAGGCCCATTGTTTAATAGCGCTGACTTTCGGGAATTCATGGAACATTGGGGCATTCACCATGTGATGTTTTTGCCCCACTATCCCCAGTCATATGGAGATGCCAAAGTCAAAGTCAAAGTCAAAAACTTTATTCCATCAAAAATGGCTATTACATGATAATTAATCTAATTACAAATTACAATGTAAAATGTCAAAATAAAACAAATGAAATTTGCAAAGCACAAAATCAAAATATTTACACATTAAAATAAGCATACGTACACTTCGTCTACCCAATGGGAGGATAATAATGAGACTAAAATCACTTATTAAGTAGGTGATTTAAAAGATGAGATTTAAATGAGGGTAATGTTTGGCAGCTTCTTAAGTTTGCGGGTAAAGAGTTCCAAAGTCTCGGGCCCATTACATTTAAGGCTCTTGCCCCAATATCAGTGGAAGTTCTGGGCACGTAAAAAGAATCCTGATATCTGGTGTTGACGTTATTGATACGCACTTGATTAACTGTTGGCAATGAGAAGAGCCATTCCGGTAATATTCCATGATTTATTTTAAAAACTAAAAGACAGATATTATATATGAACTTCATGTCCATCCTTAGCCAACCCAATCTCTCAAAGAGGGGAGTCACATGATCATATTTATGCACCCCCCCTATGGCAACTCTTGCAGCAAAATTCTGGAGCCTTTTCACTCGTAACATCTGGGTCTTAGTCGTGGAACCCCAAACACTCAGACAGTAGTTGAGAATACTTAAAATCAATGTTTGTACTACAATTACCCTACAATCAGGCTCGAATCTTTCATAGACTGTGTTCAAGTAAATAAGGGTCCCGTTCACTTTTTTATGTAGTTCATCGATATGAAAATTAAATGTCATGGTACTGTCCATAATAACTCCTAGATTTTTAACCTTATTAGATGGGAAGAGTGAAACATTGTTGAAATTTATACTGATGTTCTCAGGAATGCGGGACAGGCATTGATTTGATCCAAAAATAACAAATTTAGTTTTATTTTCGTTCAGTAAGAGACCATTACTGTTAAAATAACTTTTGGCACAGTTTAATATATCTTCAGCCCTTTTTAAGATTTCAGGAATTCTATCAATGTCACCAGTAAGCATAATATGGGTGTCATCAGCATACATAACAAGTAGGCAATCTCTTATAAATTGAGGTAAATCATTAACATATATTAGGAAAAGCAGAGGACCCAAAATTGAACCCTGAGGAACGCCAAAACTGATATCTAAAGAAGAAGAGAGAGTCGAGCCCATTCGAACTGATTGAATTCGATCTTTCAGATAATTTTCGAACCAAAATGAGTCAACATGAACTTTGGAAAGTTTTCTCATTAGAATTTGATGGTGTACACTGTCAAATGCTTTAGACAAATCTAACAATAATAAAAGTTATATTTTCTTATTTTCAATATTACTATAAATTTTATCAGTAATTTTAAGTAGGGCCGTCTCGGTCGAAAGTTTAGGCCGAAAACCGTTTGTTCTTCACATAATAGACAATTTGATTCAAGGAAATTTATTAACTGGGTGGCAGCTACCTTCTCAAGTATTTTAAACAGAATGCTGAGAAGAGAGATTGGCCTATAATTTTCAACATTATTAGTATCTCCACTCTTAAAAACGGGGATGATATAGGGATGCTTCCAGAGGTTAGGATAAATGACTGTAACAATGGATGTATTAACAATGACTAAAATGAAAAATACTGTAACTGGCAATGAGTCAATTAGGAAGCGAAGTTGTATCCTATCGGAACCACAAGAGTTTGTTGGTTTGAGGTTCTCTATGATAAGAATAAGTGTGACTAAATCGATTGGGTGCGGTCTAAAATTATTGATAATATTTCTTTCAGCTGGAGGCTGGCAATTATGTGGTTGATTAATAATCAAGTCTGTAAAGCACCTCATTTTGAAGATGGCCTCCAATGGAAACATCAACTGAGAGGACTTCGACAGGGGTCTCCTAGAGCTATGCAACATCCCTATGTCTGCAGGTCGCTCTCCCAGCCAGGTGCTGTATGGTCAACCATTCCTCTCCTGTGTCCCAGCCCACCCAGAGTCCTTCTTCAAGGAATGGCAAGCACGGACCAAGGATTGTGATGGTCGTACTGAACAAGTCAGGTGCCAGTACAATACCCACGCCCATCCCATTGCGAGGTTGACTATCGGCTAACGTGTAAGATTTCAAGACCCAACATAACACTGTTGGGACAAGATCGGAGTAGTTATGGGTTGTGGCAGGTCCAGGGAGTAGAAGGCACGTCTTCCCAGTGGAAATCTCTGTACAGTGCCCTCTTCTAGTGTTGACCCTCTCCCCCAAGTCCATGTGACTCCTTGTTCGTCATTGGAAAGTCCTGTAGATAATCCACCCACTGCCCCACGTTGTTCAATTCGACTCATGGAAATGAGAGTCCGCTCACAATGGTGCTATGATCGTGAAGGGGAAGGAAGGTGTGGATATAAGAGTGAACATGTGCACAGACAAACAATATATAACTAACCCATGCCTCTCTTATGTATATATTTAATCCATTTGACACTATATGACAACTTTTATATAACATAAAGCAATAATCCAATATTGTGATGTACTTCAGCTTCGTGCCTTGTCAGTCTCACGTGCCAGGTGTCTCTCCTATTTACTATTGAGTTTCTCTTGTGTATATAGTCCTCGTTTTATACTTTAAGGCCGAAACCGAGTGTTTCCTTCAAGAACCTATATCAATACTCAGCAGATAACTCCTCTACATGAGATTCCAGCAGCTCTGTTACATCATCAGATCCCACCTCCACCTCGAGCTTCTTACTAAGGGCAACTATATTCTTGGTGACACCATCAACTGTCTCTTTAAAGCCACAGAAGTCATTTACAAACTAGGGGCACAGCTTCTGCCATTCCCCATTCAAGTTCATCTGCATAACTTCCTCACACAAATCATCAATATTCTTCACAGCATGAAGAATATTGCACAATTTCCAGACCTTCTTGAGAATAAAGTTCTTGTCCTTTTTAGTTGCCCTGAGAGCCATAGCGATTGTTTTTCAGATGTGGTATGCCTTGAAAGAGGCAATGATCCCCTGATCCATTGGCTGTAACAATGCAGTGGTATTAGGTAGAAGGTAAACCACCTTTACATTAGGATGAGTCATCCAAATGGGGAGGGTGACCAGGGGCATTGTCCAGCAATAGCAACACCTTAAAGGGCAGACCCCTGGAAACACAGTGTTTCTCCACTTCTGTCAAAAAATGGTTGCTGAACCATTCCTCAAATATCTGAAATTTATCCAAGCCTTCTAGTTTGAATTCCAGATGACAGGGAATTGACCCTTCCAAATGCCCTTGAGTACCCCCTGGATTTTCTGCCAAGTACACCAACAAGGGTTTCAACTTGCAGTCTCTAGCAGCATTAGCCCCCAAAAGCAAAGTCAGTCTCTCTTTGCTGACTTTATGGCCTGGTGCTGTCTTCTCCTTGTACGTACGACTAGGCATACGCATTCAGAACAAACCAGACTCATCCATGTTAATTACTTGTTTGGCACAGTAATCCCCCCTCCCTGATTATTTTTGCTAAAACAATGGGAAACTCTTTTGCTGCTTTCTCATCACCAATAGCAGCCTCACCTTGCACCTTAGCTCATGCAAATCAGCAGGACTCTTAAAACGATTAAGCCAACCCCTCCTGGCCACAAACTCCTCACTTTTACTCCCTTCCGCCTTTTCACTTTTCACAGCATCAAACAATCTTTCAGCCTTTTCCTGTATCAACATGAGGCTCACTGGAATATACTGTTCATGCTGGTAATCAAGCCAAAGCATTAGCATTCTCTCCATCTCAATCATTAGGTCACTACACTGCTTATTTTGCCCATATTACTTCTCGTTTTTTTATTTGCTTTTGCTTGTTGCACCTAAAATACTGTCTCTCCCTGGCATCTGTGCCATAACTGCCTGCCAGTTAAAATTCTGTCTCCTACAATGCAAAGAACGTTCTAGATTGTTCGCCAGTAACCTATATTGCCCATAATACTTCTCATTTATTTTATTTGCTTCTACTTGTTGCACCTAAAATATTGTCTCTCCCTTGCATCTCTGCCATAATTGCCTACCAGGGACCACCACTACAGTAGCCATCAAATATTATATTACCAGTTACTGCTCTGAATATACATCTTACAGGGGGTAGAATGATGACGTCACCAAGAGGGAGGCTTGATCACTCTCAATTAGCGGCCAAACATCCCAGAGGCAAGATCTTGCCTCAGCAGTCCCGCATACTTCAAACCCTTTTTTACGTGGCGTATTCACAGGAATTTATCTGGCACAAACAAGGTGAGAGATAGTGTAAGGTAAAGCTCATTGGTCAAGCAAATTGGGAATTCGAGAAACTGGTTAAATTCATTACTGGTCAAATCCTAAAAAATTTTTCTCAGATTCCATTCTCATACAAAAGAAATTTTGTAGATAACCTAACCAGAATCTCATTTGCCAAGTTTAATTCCTTGACCTTGAAAATTACCGCTGATATACATTGATAATAAATATCTTTCATTGATGGTGCCAAAGTAAAATCTATCCCTTCTCCTAACGAATTCTAATTTCATTTCACCCCTTCTATCATCGTAAATAAGGTGTTTACGTTAATACTCGTAAGGAAAGCGTTTTTTTGCTATATAATGCAAATAATTAATCATTTAAATAAAGTGTTTTACGCTAAAAGCTACACAAAATAAGTAATTTTGCCCTGTTGGCCTTGCAAATGTTTCTTGTTACCCCAATTTAATGAATACATACTGTATTTTTGCTGATTCTTCATATATTTGGAATAAAGTGTTTTGAGTTATAAGCTGCAAACTTCAAGAGGTGATATTGCCCTTCGGAACTGCAAATATTTCTTGCTAAGCAAAATTGAATGAATACATATTTATCTCGCAGATTCTTCCTTTATCGTAAATAAAGTGTTTTACCACATAAATTGAAAATAATTAATAAGTAATTTTGCCATATAACATTGCAAATGTTTATGGTTACCCACAATTTAAGGAATACATACTGTATTTGTCTCGCTTTTTCTTCATGTATTGTGAATAAAATGTTTTACGCTAATACCGGCAAATAATTAGTGGTTTTGTATTCTCTTTATGGTAGTGTAAATATTTCTGGTTAGCTGTAACTAACCAATATATTTTCATCCAGTAGAATAATATTGGAAACTCATTATTTGTGCGCTCGTATCTTCAGTTTTCCCATTATTAATGGTGAGTCGTTTCTGTTTCTGCAACTGCAGTGTCCACTATTCTACTCTACCTGAGTGACAGAGGTGATCGCCAAGTTGAGGCCAGTCTTGGCATCAGGCTGTGGTGCCGGGAATCAAAATCGTGCTCACCAAATCCAGGATTCGAGGCAGCATTCCATAAATATAAATTTTAAATTTGATCCAGCTTTCCAATAATTAATCAAATTTTTTTTAATGTGTCATTGCATTTCCAAAATCAAAAGAAAGTTGAATTCTGAGTTCATTTAACCAAGTAGTGGTGTGAAAGTCTGTCTTGTCTGTCTGTGAGCTCTTAACCAAGTTCAGTACCTTGAGTCCCCTTAGAAACTTAATAACAACCTCCCCACAAATAAAATTGGAGCCCGAACAGGGACATGAACTGGCAGACTGATTTGATAATTTTTTTTTTATTTTGCTTTTTAACATTGCACATGAATCCCGATTACCATTAGCTCAGAATTTTGAAATGAATGAATCTTAGGCTGCGCATATAAATTTTATCGCTAGAGACGTTGCGAATCTGAATTTTTTTAATTTTTAATTTTCAAAATTAATCATTGAAACTAATATTTTCCTTGTTTACTATGTGGTAAACAAAATTTCAGGAAATCTGCATGAGATTATGTGGTAACAGAATGAAAAAATTTTGCATGACGAGTACACGTGTTATTTAAGATTTCATTTACTTGAGTGAAAAGATTGAGTTTTAAAGCATTAGTGTTTTATATATCCGTTAAAGGGTGATATTTGTTAGGAATTGTTTATATTTCTTTGGAATTTAGGAATCGGGAGTAAGCATATTATGTACATTGTTTATAATTGAGTTTTTATATTCAAGCACTGACTGCTCATAGATTGGGAAGTGTTTCATGCACTGTTTTGCAACATTTTGCTTCTGTTGCACTTTATTGTATTTTGAGTCACTTCCATAGTGAGGTTTTGGGATCACCATTACGTTTTAAATTGAACGGTGGTGTTGATTTTTTTTTTTCTCCTTGGTGTTGTGTGTTTCTTTCAATTTTTTTTTACTATTGTTGAATTTTGTTTTTTTGCAGTTGATTTGTTTTGGCACTTCATAATTGACTGTTTAGGAAACCACCAAAGCTACCAGGCAGTCAAAGGAAACTATCATGGAAACCAGGCAGTCACAGGAAACCATCGAAACATTCGATGAGGAGAGTTACCTGGACAAGATGATTGCTATGGGTGAGAAATACGGCTATTCCCCAGGACCAACGCTCCTCGAGTGTGCTCATAACAAGATGGCTAAACGCCGAGCCAAGCTGGAAACGAACGCACGCTAGCAGGAGCAAGCAAAGCAAAACGAGAAAGCAAGCAAGCACAACGCGATAATGTCCAGGCGCAGGCACAACCACACCGCGAACATGAGCTTCCGCTTGCTCGGCTTCAAGCGAGAACCCCGGACAATGGTGCTTAACCCAGAAATGGGGACCAACCTTGTGAGAGGCCCCCCAACATGGAAATATGAGGATGACAGCAAGCAACCGCTCGATACTTAAATCCGCTCTTTCGAAAGACTGAGAAGACTCCTTGCCTGGCAGAACTTTACACCAGCTGAGTGTCATGCTAAGAGTGTCTCCGCTCTTGGAGGAGAACTGTAGTGCCTTTGGCAACAACAAGGCTCGCCTCTTTAATGACTGGTTGCGAGTTGCAAAGTGTCCTCTAGAGAAGTGGCATCCGTTCTTGATGTTTGATTCAATCGCCAATGACATCCCTACGGACGTTCGTGCATATGTAAGGACCCAGCTTAAGGATGAGATCAACTTCGCGAAAAGTTTAGCCGCTGTGGACAAGTACCTCCAGAACAACCAGCCTGGAGCTTCCCCCTCCTTTACCAGATGATGCACCTCTAGAGCCACAGAAGTCCCTTCCAGACTTCAACAAACTGCAGAAGGACAGCCCCAGCCTCAAGTGCTGGATGCAACAGGCCAACAAGGGAAGAACCTTTACGGTGAGAGGAGGAGGCCAGATCACTTACGGCCTTGAAGATGGAGTCCTTCGTAGGCATGTGACTAAAGACGGCCACAATTTTAAACAGTTGGTGGTGCCTGCTTTGGTGCACAGCCAGGCTCTGTATGTGGCACACCATTTTACCTCTGAGCGGACATAGAGACAAAGTAAAAACTCGGCATGTCATTCAGAAGGCTTTTGCACGGCCAAACATGTACGCCGAGGTAGACAGATAAGTGAGCTCCTGCCCCATCTGTCAATCCACTTCTACGGTTTGGGTCCTCCATGACCCGTTCCACTCACCCTTGGGTGGAGAATCTAAAAAAACAACACTTCTACGGCACTGTATCATAAGTCCCGATAGGCATAGTTAAGCTCTAAACAGAGCAAGTTTCCAAGGTTGCTACTGACATATTAGGTCCTATTAACCCTGCTTCGTCCACAGGGAAACAGTTCTTCTTGGTATACGTCGACCTGGCAACAAGGTACCCGAATGCAGTGCCACTATCTTCTATAAAGATCAAAGCAATCGCTCAGGCCCTATTCGAAATCTGCTCCAAGGTCGGTTTCCCTGAGCAAGTCACTTTACAAGTAGGAACTTTGAGGCTTTCTGTTTCCTCTTAGAAATGAAGTACATTCGTATAAGTGTCAATAATGCCCAATCAACTGGAGCATCTGAACACTATAATGGGACATTGAAGTGATGCTTGCCCAAGCTAGTGATAGATATACCCAGGCAGTGGGACAAGTACTTCCCCGCTACACTTTTCTCCTCCAGAGACAAGCCCCATGACACTACAGGATACTCGCCTTTCGAGCTGATTTATAGTAATAAGGTCAGAGGCCCAGTGGAATTCTTGGTAGAATGTTGGGACTCGCCTACTATCAAAGATGATGATAGGGACGTCCATGAGTATATTTTGAAGTATTCGTCCCATCTCAAATGGCCTGGAAAACTGCACATTGAGCAATTAAGGGTCACCAGCAGACTGCCAAGCTCCTCTTTGACAAGCGTGCCAAGCGTCGTGCCCTGACACCCGGAGATCGAACTCTGTTACTTCATCCAACTGACACTCGCAAGCTAATGCTATGCTGGAAAGGGCCATACACTGTGGTACATCATGTGACCCCCAACAATTACATGTTAAATGTTGATGGTAATAACCGGAAATAACACATTAACCAGATGAAGCTGTATCGTGAGGACCTGGCGGCCCATAAGGATCCTGTGCTGGCACTTGCAGCAACCCCTATAAGTGCCCTCAACAACAACATTACCTCCACAACTGAAGCAACACAGGTGCTCCATTACAGCCACCCCTTACCTCCTATATTGGAGTACTCCTTCCTGCAGTGGAGACAGACTTACGGGAGTGGAATTTTTTGGAAGAAGCCCCTCTGGCCACAGCCACCGCCCTCGAAATTGAAGACATAAACTTAACTTTTGATGATGGTAAGGATCCTGCCATTCCCACACACCAAAGGAAAGTGTGAGTAATTACATTATTAAATCCATACAGCAACCGACTCAACTGGAACAGCTGAACAAGCTATTAGAGGACTATGAGAACGTCAACGACCTCCCAGGCACTACCGCTACCCTTGAGCATCATGTCAGATTGACTATGGCATTGCTATGGCTTTCCCCACCAGCTGTCCCTACAGCTGAAGGAAGCTTTTGACACTTGGGTCCGCCTCGGAATAGTTAAAAAGAGCATTTTGCCTTGGTGTTTGCCGTTACTGGCAGTGTGTAAACAAGATGGCAGTCACAGGTTCTTCCTCGACTGTCGTAAGCTTAACATCCTTACTATCTTTGATGGATAGCCCATTACTAACACCGAGCATATTTTCTCGTTACTCTCCCGAGCCCGCTACCTGTCCAACTTGGATCTGGAAAGTGGATTTTGACAAAAACCGCTGAGCGAGACTACCAAGCCTCTAATAGCCTTTTCCACAAGATATGGTCTGTACCAGTTCACAGTCATGCCTTTTGGTATGATGAATGCCCCTGGCTGCTTCAGCCGACTCATGAGGACAGTCTTGTATGACCTCAACAATGTTTTATGCTTTATAGACGACATCCTGGTGCATTCTCAGAATTGGTCATCGCACGTAGTGATTGTTCGCAGATTTCTCGCTCGTCTGAAACAACATGGACTTCATTTAAAACCTTCCAAATGAGAGATTGGTTTCACAAAATTGCAGAATCTCGGCCACTTGGTCGGAGGAGTATGTCCCCTTTACAGGACAAGGTGCAAGCTATTAAGGATATGGAGAAACCTGCTACTGTCACTCAACTGAGATCATTCCTGCATAGTGTCGGCTACTACCAACGGTTCATTCCACACTTTAATACTATCGCTGCCCCTTTGCAGCAAATGACCTCCTCAAAGCAAGGTAAAACCTCCCCTGTCCAATGAATAGACAAGGCTGAGAGAGCGTTTTTCAAGCTCCGAGAAGTATTGGCAGGTGAGCCAGTATTGTAACTGGTAAACCCAGATTTTCCCTTTATCTTGCAGACCAACGCCTCAGACAAAGGCCATGGCGTCGTGCTATTGCAAGCCCGGTCGGACAACTCAGCAGCAGTGACTCCATTGCGATATGCAAGCCTCAGGCTTTGCCCCACAGAGCAAAATTACTCCACTATGGAGAAGGAAGCTCTGGCTGCATACTGGACCTTACAGAAACTTAAAGTCCATCTGTATGGGCAACATTTTACACTGAGAACAGATCAACATCCTCTTCTTTATTAACAGACTGCAGGCAATATTCTACCTGAATATTTCCAAATTCACTGCCCAAGATGTTGATGGAAAGGACAATGACCTCGCTGATCTACTAAGATGGCGGTCATTACCCTTAAATGAGGAAGCTGGTGCTGTTAGCTCAATTTAACAAATCTGAAAAGATTACTTCTCTGATACGTTGTTTATTTTTAAGTTTATCTTTTACAGATTATGATTATTTGCAATTTATAGTTTAGTATATCTTTAATATTTTTGTAAGTGTAGAAAGCATGATCCCAATACAAACTCTCCCTCCTATTTCTGTTTTCTGCTCTTCAATTTTTTTCTTATGAACGAGGCCATACCTACATTTTTTAACCAATTTTCCTATAATGAAATTGTTTTGCTGATAAATTTTATATTATAAAAATTACTCTTGCTGATCATTTTGTTATAAATTTAACCCTGCTGGTAAGTCATTAGCCTGTTTAGATACATTTCAGTAGCTTCTTTATTACTTGAATAGTTAAAATTCCGTCTCCTGCAACACAAAGAACGTTCTGGATATTGTTCGCCGGTAACCTATTTTGCCTATAATATTTCTCGTTTTTATTATTTGCTTCCGTTTGTTGCATCTAAAATACTGTCTCTCCCTTGCATCTCTGCCATAATTGCCTAGCAGGGACCACCACTACAGTAGCCCTCGAATATTATGAAACCAGTTATTGCTCTGAATATACATCCTACAGGAGGCCGTATAATGATGTCACCAAGAGGGATGCTTGAGCACTCTTAAATGGCTGCCAAACATCTCAGAGGCAAAATCTCGCCTCAGCAGTCCCATTTACTTCAAACCTTTTTTACGTAGCGTCTTCACAGGAATTCATGTAGCACAAACAAGGTGAGAGATAGTGCATGGTAAAGCTCGTTGGTCAAGCATATTGGGAATTCGAGAAACTGGTTAAATTTGTTACTGGTCAATTCATAAGAAATTTATATCAAATTCCATTCCCATACAAAAAGAACTTTTGTAGAATACCTAACTGGCATCTCATTTGCCAAATTTAATTCTTTGACCTGGAAATTACCGCCAATGTACACTGATAAGAAATTTCTTTCATTTAAAGAGCCAAAGTAAAATCACGTCATCAGAAGATTGCTCATTACCACGTAAAAATCTATCCCTTCCCCTAACGAATTATAATTTCACTTCACCCCTTCCATCATTTAAATATGGTGTTTTACTTCAATACTTGTAAATAAAGCATTTTTTTTTTTTTTTTGCTATAAATTGCAAATAATTAATAATTTAAATAAAGTGTTTTACGATAAGATGTAAATAATTAACAAATAATTTTGCCCTGTTGGCCTAGCAAATATTTCTTGTTAACCACAATTTAATGAATACATACTGTATTATCTTGCTGATTCTCCATATATTGGGAATAAAGTTTTTTGAGATATAAGTTGCAAATACTTCAAAAGGTGGTTTTGCCCTTTTTGTACTGCAAATATTTCTTGAAAACAAAAATTGAATGAGTACATATTTATCTTGAAGATGCTCTCTTTATCGTAAATAAAGTGTTTTACCAAATAAACTGCATATAATTAATAAGTAATTTCGCCCTATTGGCACTGCACACGTTTATGATTACCCACAATTTATGGAATACATAATACTGTATTTGTCTCACTTCTTCTTCATTTATTGTGAATAAATTATTTTATGCTAATGCCAGCATATACTTAGTAGTTTTATATGCTCTTACGGTAGCATAAATATTTCTGGTTAGCTGTGACTAACCAATATATTTTCATCCAGTAGAATAATATTGGAAACTCATTGTTTGCGTGCCGGTGCCTTCATTTTTTCCATTATTAACGGTGTGTCGTTTCTGTTTCTGCAATTGCAGTGTCCTCTATTCTACTCTGCCTGTGTGACAGAGGCGATCGTCGAGTTGAGGCCAAAGTTTTGGCATCTGTCCGTGGTGCCGGGAATCGAAATTGCGCTCACCACCTCCGAGATTCGAGGCAACATTCCATAAATTTAAATTTTAAATTTGATCCAGCTTTCCAAAACTTAATTCAATTTTTTTTTAATGTGTCATTGCATTTTCTAAATCAAAAGAAAGTTGAATTTTGAGTTTCATTTAAGAGTAGTGGTATGAGGGTCTGCCCTGTCTGTTTGTGAGCTCTTAACCAAGTTCAGTACTTTGAGTTTCCTTGGTAAAACAGAAACTTATAACAACAAGCTCCCCACAAATGCCTATTCCCTTACTTGTGTGAAAAAAAATTATTATCCATTGGGTATATTTATACTAGTGGTATGGGGTCTCCATCACAGCATTTAAAGGTTTACACGAAAAAAACTACAGAAAGGTATATTTCTATTATCACACCCATCTTTCACTGACAATAACTATTGCTTAAATAGGTCTCGATATATTAGGATTTTTTATGTGTTTTGAACAAATTTCATCTTCAGATTTTTTGCAAGTTACTTGTTTTTAGGTTAAGTTTGGTTATCTTAGGTTAGGTTAGATTATGTTAGGTTAGATTAACTTAGCAATGGCTAGGTTAGATTATGATTAATTTACGATGGTTGTGAAGGTTTGTTTCTTTCCAAGCACATAAAAAACCACATAAATTTAACTTCCAATGCGGAATGGGAGTAATCATAAAAATTTACCAACAGAAACAACACCTTTAGATGTACTTCGCATCCTTCAGTGCTAATAAATGAATACTTTAATATTTCAAAATATTTATTGGTGACTACTGCACTCGGTGACAATTATGTAATGGCAGTAATCACTATGGAAGGGGGCTTGGCCGAGTCAAAGCACAAACACATACACCAGAAGCCAATTTACCCCAATCACTCCTCTAAGCTCCTTGTGGATAGGTCATCCACAGGGGAAGTAACAACCCCAACGTAATTCTGTGATGTGATAGGTCTTGCGTCATGGACTCCCTTTTCTACTAAGGGCTAGGCCGGTGCTTCCTCGAGAGGAACTTAGTTTTTGGCAAAGCCGATAGTTACCCAGAGTGAATGTCCTTTCTAACTCGGACCAAGGCGGGCCACGGCCTGACGAATCAAAGTCTTGAGCGTTACCACTCGACCACGGTGTGATATACTGTAAGTGACAGCCCAACTTAATTCAGGTGAGAACTATAAACACCAAATCTACTAACAAGAACTTCGATTTTTTTTTACCTTTTAAGCTAAGGATATGATCTTTATCTTTGACATCCATTGTTAATTAAGGCAAACAGACCCACAAAATAGCACTGAAAAGTTAGAATACGTAACACAGACTTCTGCGAAAAAATACGCTCTAAAGACTCTGATATCTTCTATGACAGTTTCGTTCATTAGCCTAAATATAAATCAACCAAGATGTATTTTGGTATTATAAAATTATATATCAAAAATAGAGTTAAAGTGTGAATAATGTGAAGGTCGTATTACATTATTTGAATTCTTTTAAATATTCAACGAGATATTTATGCTAGACAGATTAAAAATACAGCGAAAAATAATAAAAGTTTTTTTTAGCGTAAGGTAACTGAACGCACGTTTCTATGTAGTCTTCTTCTTCATTATTTTAGATCACATTGTTATTATTATTATTATTATTATTATTATTATTATTATTATTATTATTATTATTATTATTATTATTATTATTATTATTATTATTATTATTATTATTGAAACTCATATTGTTTTTAGGACACTATCACTGAGATGGGGCCGATGGAGACCCCAAATTTCCCTGGTTTGGAGGATGTTGGTTGGGTTGTGCTTTCAAAGCATCTCTTGATTAAGTGTTGTGTGAAATTCGGGACCAATGCTGCAACTCCTATGTGGAACGTAGAGGGAGGGGATAGAATACTTCCTCCGTTTCCCCTTGCTTGTCATAAAAGCCAACTAAATGGGGCGAAGCGGGTGACTGGGAATCCCCTCTGTATTTTTTATCCTACGAGTTGCCAAGACATGAGATGGTATTTTGGTAGGAGAGATCCAGCCAGAACCCTAGTATTTGGGTATGAATGTGCGTGGGTGTGGTGTAAGTGAAAGTAAGAGAGAAGTGTTAGGGAGTATGTTTGTAGAGAGAAAAGTGGATGTACTTGCACTGAGCGAAACTAAGATCAAATGGAATAGTAAGGTGACATTTGGGAGTCTGGAGTTGAAAGATGTAGTGCCTCTGTTGGTAAGTGAAGAGATAAGTGAGTGTGTTGGAGTGGAAGGAAGTATCATCTCGAATAATAGTGGCTACAATGACACTAGGATGCGAGTTTTTGGGCATTGTAAGTGCAAATGGCCCTGGCAGTGGGAGAAGTGAGGAAGAGTGAGAAGAATTTTGGAAAACTAAACGAGTGTGTGGAAGACTTGGGAATGAATGTAAATGTGGTGTTGATGGGAGATTGAATGCTATGGTAGGATTTGAGCCAGTAGATGGTGTAATTAGAAAGTGTGGAGTACCTGGCAGGAATGAAAGTGGAGAGAAATGATAGAAATGCATTTTGAGAGAGCGATATTGATTGCTAGTACTGTATTTAAAAATGAAGGATGTGCACAAGAATACGTGGGTCAGAGTAGATAATGGAAGAGTAGTTGACAGAGCATTAATGGATTATGTTGTGGTGGACATAAGGGTGATTGGAAGAGAATTGGATGTGAATGTACTGAGAAGGGTTAGTTGTGGAATATCTGGTCATTATTTAGTGGAAAGTAGAGTGAAAGTGGGAGAATAGTGGAGAAAGAGGAGAAATGAGAGAGGACAAGAGGTGCTAAAAGTGAGTGAATTGAATAAGAAAGAGAAAAACTGTGAATATAAGGCTAGTCTGAGGAATGTGTGGAATGTAGTGCAAGAGAGAGTGGAGGAGGGAGCGGAAAAAGAATGGGGGGGTTTCAAGGAGGAAGTCGTGAAGTGTGCCAAGGCAGTGTGAAAAAGGAAACTAACTGGTAGAAGTAAAGGGAAATGTAGAAATTTATGGAATGAGCAGTTGAGGGCAGTAGTGGCGTAAAAAAGCAGGCATTTAAGGTATGGTTGCAAGTAGGTAATGTAGAGGCATATGAAAGGAATTATGCAAAGAGGAGGTTAGTGAAGCACATTGTGAGGGAGGCAAAGAGAGATGCTGATGTAAGGTGACGTAGATGCTTATCTAAGAATTTTGAAAGGAATAGAAAGATGTTTTGGGAGGAAGTGAAAAGAGTGAGGAAAGGTGAATTCTGGTAGGGAAGAGAGAGTGAAAGGAAGAGATAGGCAACCGACACTAGATAAAATAAAGGTGAGAGAGAGATGGGCCAAATATTTCTAGGAACTGCTAAATGAGGAAGATGATGGAGAATACCAAAGATAAGTGATGAGAATGATAGAGAAATAACAAAAGAGGAGGAAAATTTGGGTATCAGGTTGAATGCTTGTCAAATGGTGAAGAGGCATTGTTAGAATGGATGGTTTGGATGTTGAATGCATGTTTAGTAAAGGGAGGGTCCCAGTTGACTGGAGGAGTGTGTGTGTAGTTCCATGATACCAAGGAAAAGAAGATAAGCATGAGTGATAGTAGTATTTGAGGAATTAGTTTGTTGACTGTATTTGGTAAGGTATATGGAAGAGTGTTAATCAAGAGAATTAAGAAAGGTATCGAGAAATTCACTGGGGAAGAACAGTGTGGGGTCAGGAAAGGAAAAGGATGTGTGGATCAGGTGTCAGTGGTAAGACAGGTGTGTGAGAAGTTCTTGAAAAATGGTAGACACACTTTTTGGGTTTTATGGATTTAGAGAAAATGTATGACAGGGTTGATAGAGAGGGGTTGTGGAGTGTGTTGTGACTGTATGGAATAAGTGGAAGTTTGCTGAAAGCGGTGAAGAGTTATTACATGAATAGTAGAACATGTGTGAGAGTCGGAAATGGTATGAGTGATTGGTTTGAGGTGAATGTAGTGTCATGTCAAGGTTATGTAAGATCTCCATGATTGTTTAATGAGTATATGGATGGAGTGGTAAGGAAAGTAAATAAAAGAGTATGAGACAGAGGCTTGGAACTAATGGGTAAGGATGGAAGAGTGTAGAAACTGAATCACTTGTTATTTGCAGATGATGCTGTACTGGTGACTGATACTGAGAAAGAATTGAAACATATGGTGACTGAGACTGTTAGGGTGTTTGAAAGAAGAAAGTTGTGAGTGACTTTAGATAAAAGTAAAGTTATGAGATGAACGAGGACTGTAGCTGTTGGCCAATTGAATGTAGGAGTGAATGAGGAGTTGCTTGAAGAAGTTGAGAGTTTTAAGTATCTGGAATTGCATGTATCATGGAGTGGATGAGTGGATGCAGAAGTAAAGCACAGAGTGAAGAAAGCAAGCAAAGGTCTAGATGGGTTGAAAAGTGTAATGAAAAATAGATATTTGGGAAGGAATGCAAGAGAAGAATATATGAATGTGTGATTGTGCTGATAGCATGGTATGGAACAGAGAGTTGGAATGTAAGAGAGGATGAAAGGAACAAGTTGAATGTAATGGAGATGATGTGTTATATATTTGGTGTATCTAGAATAGATAAAGTAAGAAATGAGGATGTCAGACAGAGAACAGACGTTGAAATGAAGCTGTTGGATAGGTTAGATCAGAGAGTGTTGAGTTGGTTTGGACACATGGAAAGGATGAGTGATGAATGAATAGTGAAGAAAGTGTGGAGGGCAGAAGTGATTAGATTTAAGTCAAGAGGAAGACCTAAAATAAGATGGATGGATGGCGTAAAAAGGACACTGAATGCACACGGAATGTCAGTGGAACAGGGAAGAGAGTTTGCAAGAGATAGGAATGAGTGGAGGAAGATTGTGTATAGGTGACACGGGCAAAATACCCGCTGGGTCGATGAACTGTGATGGACGGGTGTGACGGGAGTTGCCATGTGATGAAGCAGTGGGGTTTAACCAGCTGTGGCTGTCGGACCTCAATGTACACTATCCCTGCCTGTTTACCTTGTGGGTGACCCAATCAGGGTGGAAAGGGGGAGATGTGGCAACCCTTTATCCCCAAGGAGCTAAGAGGAGTGGTTGAGCTATGTGTGTATCGTGGTGAATGGATGTCTTTTGGCTCGGGCACCCCCTTACAAGGGGGAATGATGCCATGTATGTGTATGTGTGTATGTATTTCTCTCAGCATGGGGTGTCCATGACTGAATCTTGAGACAGCAGATGTTATGATTCTGTCATCCACTCTTGACATCCAATTGGTGATGTTTGGCAGTGTTTTAATAATGATGGCACCCAGGTCAGCGTAGGTGCTACCATAACATTGTAACAGTTCACCCTTGACTGCATCATTCACCACAGCTGGATTCTGTCTCCACATAGCATTTGCATTCTTTCCTTATGCCATGATCAGAGAGGATCCTCACTAAAGACCTCATCCAAATCCAACAATCAGGCCCGAAATTATCGGGTTTCAGAAGAATTCTCGCTAAGGGGTGAGTGCAGGTAATTGTTGGAGAAGCGGTAAAAAGTACCAAAAAATGTTGTGGATGATGAAGAATATCACTCTCAATAGAACAGACTTTTTGCAGTACAAGATTGATGTTGCAAAAAATAAAAATACTTGCAATGCAAAAAGGGCAAAACCACCTTCTGAAGTACTTGCAACTTATAACTCAAAAAGCTTTATTCTCGATAAATGAAGAATCAGCAAGATAAATACAGTATATATTCATTAAATTTTGGTTAACAAGAATCATTTGCAATGTCAACAGGACAAAATAACTTATTAATCTATTTAAATTCTTAATTATTTACAATTTATAGCAACAACAAAAAAAGTGCTTTATTAGCGAGTACTGACGTAAAACACTTTATTTACGATGATAGACGGGCTGAAATGAAATTAGAATTCATTAGAAGAAGGAATAGATTTTTACATGGTAATGAGCAATCTTCTGAGGACGAGACTTTACTTTGGCACTCTAAATCAAAGAAATTTCTTATCAATGTATATCGGCGGTAATTTCTAGGTCAAGGAATTAAATTTGGCAAATGAGATTCCAGTTAGCTAATCTACAAAAGTTCGTTTTGTATGGGGATGGAACTGAGAATAATTTCTTAGGATTTGACCAGTAAAGGATTTCACCAGTAACGAATTTAACCAGTTTCTCAAATTTACAATTTGTTTGACCAACGAGCTTCACCAAACACTATATCTCACCTTGTTTGTGCCAGATGAGTTCCTGTGAAGACGTCATGTAAAAAAGGTTTGAAGTAAACGGGACTGCTGAGGCGAGATCTTGCCTCTGGGATGTTTGGCCACCAAATGATTAAGATCAAGCTTCCCTCTTGGTGACGTCATAATTCGGCCCCCTGTAAGATGTATATTCAGAGCAGTAACTGGTTATATAATATTTGAGGGCTACTGTAGTGGTGGTCCCTGCTAGGCAATTATGGCAGAGATGCAAGGGAGAGACGGTATTTAGGTGCAACTAGCGGAAGCAAATAAAAAAAAACGAAAAATGTAATAGGCAAAATAGGCTACTATCGAACAATCTCCAGAACATTCTTTACATTGCAGGAGACAATTTTAACTATTCAAATATATAAAGAAGCTACTGAAATATATCTAGACAGGCTAATGACATATTAGCAGAGTCAGATTTATAACAAAATTATTAGCAAGAGCAATTTTTATAATATAACAATATTTATCAGCAAAGCAATTTTATAATAAGAAAATTGCGTAAGCAACATATCTATGGCCTCGATCATAAGAAAAAAAAGAAAAAGCAGAAAACAGAAATAGGAGGGAGATATTATTTTGCGATCATGATTTCTACACGTACAAGAATATTGAACAAGATATACTAAAATATAAATTGCAAATAATCATAATCTGCAAAATGCATGGAGTGAGTTTTTTTTTTTTTTAGTAAGAAAAGAAGAGACAGTTACTAGTTAGCTACATAACTAATAAGGCATCAACTACAGCCTCTGGTGACTTGAGCAAATCACTCTGTCAAAGTATATATGAAATGAGAATGCACTTTCATGAGGGAGGGGGTTCGAATACTTCCTCCATGTTCCCCTGCATGTCGTAAAAGTCGACTAAATGGAGAAAAGCAGGGGGACTGGGAATCTCCTTCTCTGTATTTTTTTTTTTTTTTTTTTTTTTTTAGGTTATGAGTGGCCAAGAAATGCGGGGGTATTCTGGCAGGAATGTTGAGGTGACATTTGGGAGTGTGGTAGGTAGGGCATCTGGAGTTAAAGAGGGAGAGGCTATTTTGGTAAGTGAAGAAATAAATAAGTATGAGGTGGAATGGAAAGAAGTATCATCTTAATTAATAGTGACTAGAATGAGACTGGGATGCGAGATTTGGACGTTTATGAGCGCAAAAGGTCCTGGCAGTGAAAAGGGTGAGGAAGAGTGAGAAGAATTTTGGATGAATATTTAACAAGTGTGTGAAGAACTTGGAAGTAAAGATTACTTTGGTGTTAGTGGGAGATATGAATACTAGTGTATGGAATGAGTCAGAGGATGGTGTAATTGGTAAGTCTGTACTACCTGGTAGGAATGAAAGTGGAGAGAAAAAGATAGAAATGTGTACTGAGAGACAGATGTTCACTGTTAATACTGTGTTTGAAAAGAAGGACGCACAAAAGTATGCATGGGTCAGAGTGGATGATGGAAGAGTAGTGGACAGATCATTAATGGATCGCGTTGTGGTAGACAGGAGAAGGACTGGAAGAATATTGGATGTGAATCTACTGAGAGGAGCTAGTAGTGGAATATCTGATCATTATTTAGTGGAAGGTAGAGTGAGAGTGGGAGAAGAGTGGAGAAAGAGGGGAGGCTAGAAAGGAAGAGAGACTATAAAAGGAATGGACTGAATAATAAGAGAAAGACTGTGAGTATGAATATAGTCAGAGGAATGTGTGGAATGTAGTGAAAGAAAAAAGTGGAGGAGGGAGTGGAAGAAGAATTGTTTCAAAGAGGAAGCTATGCAATAAGCAGAAACAGTGTGTGGAAGGAGAGTAAAAATTGGAAGGAAAAGGAAAGGTAGTGAAAAGTGAAATGAGGAGGTGAGTGCAGTAGTGGCTGAAAAGAAGCAGGCATTTGATGTATGGTTGTAGATTGGTAATGTTGAGGCATATGATAAGAATAGTGCAAAAAGGAGGTTAGTGTGAGAGTCGAGAATGGTATGAGTAATTGGTTTGAAGTGAGTGTAGGGCTACATCAAGGTTGTGTAATGTAGCCATGGATGTATAATGTGTATATGGAAGGAGTGGTAAGAGCAGTAGGTGAAAGAGTGTTAGACAGAGGCTTGGAATTAGTGAGTGAGTATGGAAGGTTGTGGAAATTGAATCAGTTGCTATTCGAGGTTCACACAGCAATGGTAGCTGATACTGAGAATGAACTGAATCGTTTGGTGACTGAGTTTGTTAAGGTGGGTGAAATAATAAAGTTGCTGGTGAATATTGGTAAAAGTCATTAGATGCACGAGAAGTGTTAATGTTGATATGCTGAATGTAGGAGTGAATGGGGAGTTCTTTTAAGAAGCCATCCCAACTGTGATGACAGCAATGTATGGGTCAGGGACTTGGAATGCAAGAGAGGGATAATTAGATAGAGTAAGAAATGAGGATGTCAGGCAGAGAACAGGTGTTGAAAGAAAGCTGTCAGATAGGTTAGATCAGAGTGTGTTGAGTTGGTTCGGACACATGGAAAGGATGAGCAATGAACGAATATCGAAGAGAGTTTAGAGTGCAGAAGTGGTTTTAGTTGGCCAAGAGGATCACTCAAAATGAGATGGATGGATGGTGTGAAAAGGGCATTGGATGCACGCCGAATGTCAGTGGAGCAGGGAAGAGAGCGTGCAAGAGATAGCAATGAGTGGAGAAAGATTGTATATAAGTGATACTAGCCAAGGGATTTATTTAACCTGCTAGATCAGCAAACTGTGATGAACGGGTATGAGGGGAGTTGACATGTAATGAAGCAGTGGGGGTAGAGCAGCTGCAGCTGTCGGACCTCACTGAAGAATATCCTTGCCCCAAACATTGTGATTGACCCAAGCAGAGTGGTAGGGGAGGAAAAGTAGCAACCCATTATCCACAATGAACTAAGAGGAGTATTTGAGGTATGTGTGGAGCATTGTGAATGCCTGTTTTTGGCTCTGCCACCCCATTATAAGGGGGAAAAGGGCCATATATATGTGATTACTCATGGTGCTTACGGGATAAAGCACCAAACTCGTAATATCCCGTCTCCTGATCGGTTCCATTTTGTACTTAGTGATACTTATCACACTTGTCCTTAAAACTATGGATTGAGTTAGCATTAACTACTTCCTCGCTTAACGAATTCCAACTGTCAATTGCTCTTACACTAAAAAAGTATTTCCTTACATCCTGCAAAGAAGTTTTCTTATGAAGCTTCAAACTATGACATCTAGTTCTATTGCCAGCCATATCAAAATATCGATCCCTATCCACTCTATCATAACCATTAAGGAATTTAAAGACTGTCACCATATCCCCCTCAATCATCTAGCTTCGAATGATTGTAAGTCTAATTCCCTCGGCCACTCATCATAACTAAGATTGTGTATTTCTGGCACCAGTTTCGTGCCATGTCTTTGAACTTTTCCTAGCTTAACTACTTGCTATTTCAAGTGCGGATTCCAAAAGGGGCTGCATATTCAAGTTTTGGCCTCACATAGGCTACATAAATTTTTCTGAACATTTCCTTTTCCATGTGCCTGAAGGCTACCCTTACATTTGATAAGAAAGCATTTGCTGCCCTTACTATGCCATTTGTATGCATTTCGGGAGGCAATCGGCCAGTATTATTATTCATAGATCTCTCTCATTTTCTGTCTCTTGAATTTGTACTCCTGCCACCGAGTGGTCAAGCTTGGTCCTTCTTGCACTTGTACTAATTCTTTTTGCCTTACATTTTGAAGTATTGAATTTCATTAGCCACTTTTCTGACCACTCATGCAAACTATTTAGATCTTTCTGAAGTACTCCACCATTGTTCTCGTTTCTTACGTTCTTCACAATCTTTGCATCATCTGCAAACATATTCATGAATAAATTTACAGACTCTGGTAGGGCAATTACATATACAAGGAACAAAAGTGGCCCTAAAATTAAACTCTTTGGACCTCCACTACTAAATCTTCTCCATTCATACACTGAGTGTCTTGCTCTAGCCCTGTGTTCCCTTTCTTCTAAGTATGTTTTTATCCATTTTAAGACATTTCCACCTATTCTAACCATTGCTTGCAGAGTCTAAATAAGTCTCCCATGTGGATAAGTGTAAAATGCTTTCTGGAAGTCTAGGAATATGCAATCTTCCCAGCCCTCTCTTTCCTGTTAGATGCGTTTTACCTCATCATAAACTTTTAATAAGTTTGTTACTGTTGATCTACCTTCTCTGGAGCCATGTTGTCTCACTGACAAAAAGTTGAAGGAATCCAAGGAAAGAGAGATATGTTTCCTTAGTAGTTTTTTATAACTTTTCAAGCTATGCTGGTCAAGGAAACTGGTCTATAGTTAAGAGCTGTATCCCCCCTTCCCTTTCTGAAGATAGGTATAACGTTTGCTTCTTCTCAGCATCTTGGAATCTCCCATGACTCCAGAGACTTTTTAAATATGATACTTAGTGCTACTGAAATTGAGTTTGCGTATTTTTTAACTGCATGAGGGGATAAATCATCAGGACCTGTGGCTTTATGGACATCTAACTCCATCAACACTTTGCATACCCCTGTGGCTGAAAGGATGATATTCTCTAATGCCGGCCCATAAGCTTCTATCTCTGCAATCTGAGGGGGTGGAGTATTTTCTACTGTAAATACTGACTGAAACTCCTTGTTCAGTTCTTTGCAGATCTCTTCGTCCGTCTCAGTGATGCTTCCATCCGCTCTTTTACGCTTTAAAACCTGTTATTTAACCTTCAGTTTTCCTCTGATAAAGTTGTGAAAAAGCTTGGGATTTTTTTTTTTTTTTTTAGCCTTCCTGGTGATGTCTCTTTCATAGTCTCTCTTTGACTCTCTTCTTGTACTTAGATAATAATTTCTTGCTCTTCTGTAGGTCTGCCAGGCATTTATGTTTTTTCTCCTGTTATATATATATATATATATATATATATATATATATATATATATATATATATATATATATATATATATATATATATATATATATATATATATATATATATATATATATATATATATATATATATATATATATATATATATATATATATATATATATATATATATATATATATATACATAAGAAGAAGTGGAAAAAGAGCTTCCATTGCTACCTGGATGTCACAGCCGTTACTAACGCCAAGCAAACATGTGCATTGTTGCTACATATAGCAGGTACTGAAGTCCAAGAAATTCTTGAGACCTTACATGGTCCCACAGGTACTCTGGAGGAGTGCTTAGCTGCACTTGATACTTATTTCACTCCACAAGTTAATGTCGGGTATGAACGGTTTTGTTTTCGACAGTTAGGGCAAGAAGATAAAGAGAGCACAGATGCTTATGTTACTAGATTGAAGAAACTAGTCAATACTTGTGAATATAATAATTATTGTACAAATGATGCTATTGTTGATTAGGTCATTGAGAAGTGCTTATCTCCAAAACTTAGGAGGAAACTCTTAGAGGGCGAGAATTTCATTCTATATAGTCTGCTAAAAATAGCCAGAGCAATGGAAGCAATGGATAGTCCGGCTAGTATTATCGAAACTAAGGCTAATGCCAATAATGAGTTTCTACCAGAGAAATAGATGCTGTTAGTATAAATAATAAGAATAATTTTAAGCCAAAATGGAGTAATAAACAATGTCAGAATAATTTTAGGCCGAAAGCTAACATCGGTAGGTGTTAGAGTAGACAGAAACAGAAGATAGAACACAGGAAGAGATGGAAAAGATCAAAAACTTGTTGGAAGAGGCAAGAAGATTAAATGAGGAAAGAAATGAGGAAGAGAAGAAAAATTTTCATTTCAGAGTTCTTCCAGGCAAAGGGGAGATAAAGAAGATAATGACAGAAGATCATGGGATGGGGCCTCATTAAGATTATCTCTGTCCCAAACCTCTCCCACCCATGGGTCGGGAGGAGGGGTAAATATTGGGAGACTAAAACAGAAAATCAAAGATTTAGAGACAATGGTTGTAAGCCTTGATGATAAAATTTGGAAAATGGATAGAAAAATGAAAGAGAATGAAACACTCAGAGAGGAAATAAGACTTCTGGAGGAAGCAAATAAAGCACAAGGGCAGGAGAGAAAGGAACTAGAAAAAAGAATAAAGAAGCTGGAGGGAGAAAAGAGTGAACTAGAAACCAGAATTTCTAAACAAGAAGATAAAAACAAACAGCTGAATGACAACCTAAATGAATTAGATGTTAGTTCACTGCTCTCTTCTGAGAGAGAAGAGATTGCTGCTTGGAATGTCCAGATTAAGGAAAACATTGAACAGTTTAGAAAAGAGTTCCAGGAGCTGAATATGGAAAATGATGCCATGAAAACTTCCTTTGCTGATGCACTAAAGGGGAATGTGGCAGTAAAAGAGGCTGTAAAGGTGGTGGCACTGGAAAACATACAAACAGTTGACTATAAAGAGACAGTAATCGAAAAAATGAAAGACGTTGTGATGGAAAGGACAAACCCACTGATCAAACAGGCACATGATAAAGAGAACCCAGTTGTAATCTCAGGCATAAGCGAATCCCAGGAGCCAACATGGCAGGGGAGACTTGAAGAAAATAAAGCTAGGGTTGTAGACCTGATAAGAAAGCTTGGAGTAGTTTGTGGTCCTGAGGATATTGTAAGCATACACCAACTAGGTAAATATTCGATGGAAGGAAAGCCGAGACCAACAAAAGTAACCTTTGAGAGAGGGGAAACATGTAGGGAAATATTGTTGATAAAAAGTCTAAAAGACCTTCAAGAATTCAAAGCGGTGTTCATTAGAAGATACAGAACACATGAAGAGATGGGAAAGATCAAAAACTTGTTGCAAGAGGCAAGAAGGTTAATGAGGAAAGAAATGAAGAAGAGAAGAAAAATTTTCATTTTAGTGTTCTTCCAGACAAAGGGGAGATAAAGAAGATAATGACAGAAGTTCAGGGGATGGGGTCTCATTAAGATTGTTATACACAAATGCTGATGGATTAGCTGGTAAAGCAGTAGAATTAAAAGATAGGATTCACAACAGTAAGGCAGATATAGTAGCAATTACAGAGACTAAGTTGAGTGAGGACATAAACAGTGTCACAGTTTTTCCTAAGGGCTTCAGAATATTAAGGGTTGAAAGATCTGAGAAGACTGGTGGAGGGATAGCACTGCTCATAAGTGAAAGGATTCAAGTTGAGGAAATAAACTTGGCTATAGAGAGTGAGTTCAAGGAATTTCTTGTTGCTCGCATAAATACTGGGTCTGAGAGCTTTATCATAACTGTTGTATATAACCCACCAAGGAACCAGAATAGGCAAGAAGTTTATGAGGAAAGTCATATAGGTACTATTGAAGTCATAAACTCAGTTGTTAACATGGCATGGGAGAGAAAATGTAGGATTTTGATTATGGGAGATTTAATCATAAAGAGATAGATTGGATAAATCTTGACCCACACTGTGGTGCGGACTCATTCGAGGCAAGATTCCTAGATTGCGTACAAGGGAATTTCCTACACCAAAATGTAATGGAACCAACGAGGGCCAGGGGTGTGGATGAGCCATCACTACCTGATCTAGTATTCACAGATAATGTGTTGGATATTGAAAAAATTGAGTATGAACCACCAATTGGAAAGAGTGACCACTTTGTGTTGGTGATGGAGTATATCATTGAAGATATTCTGCCTGAGAGCAGAGGCACTGAGGACATGAGGAGGAACTTCAAGGAATTTCTTGTTGCTCGCATAAATACTGGGTCAGAGAGCTTTATCATAACTGTTGTATATAGCCCACCAAGGAACCAGAATAGGCAAGAAGTTTATGAGGAAAGTCACATAGGTAGTATTGAAGTCATAAACTCAGTTGTTAACATGGCATGGGAGAGAAAATGTAGGATTTTTATTATGGGAGATTTAATCATAAGGAGATAGATTGGATAAATCTTGACCCACACTGTGGTGAGGACTCATTCGGGGCAAGATTCCTAGATTGCATACAAGGGAATTTCCTACACCAACATGTAATGGAACCAACGAGGGCCAGGGGTGTGGATGAGCCATCACTACCTGATCTAGTATTCACAGATAATGTGTTGGATATTGAAAAAATTGTGTATGAACCACCAATTGGAAAGAGTGACCACTGTGTGTTGTTGATGGAGTATATCATTGAAGATATTCTGCCTGAGAGCAGAGGCACTGAGGACATGAGGAGGAACTGTCCGAAAGGAGATTACATCAAAATGAATGAGCTTTTTGCAGTTATTGACTGGAGAACCTTATTTTACAACAAATCTGTACAAGAAATGTATGACATCTTTTGTGAGAAATATGGGAAGATAGTAGATTGCTGCATACCTGTCACCAAAGTAGGTGTAATTCATGCCAGAGAGAAATGGTTCAATAATGGGTGTAAAAGAGCTAAGGAGTGGAGAGACAAATGCTGGAAAAGGTATAGGAGGAGAAAAAATATAAATGCCAGGCAAACCTACACAAGAGCAAGAAATGACTACCTAAGTAAAAGGAGAGAGGCAGAGAGAGACTATGAGAGGGACATCACCAGAAAGGCTAAAGAAAATCCCAAACTTTTCCACAGCTTTATCAGAGGAAAATTGAAGGTAAAAGAACAGGTTTTAAGGCTAAAGAGAGCGGATGGAAGCTTCACTGAGACGGATGAAGAGATCTGCAATGAATTGAACAAGGAGTTTCAGTCAGTATTTACATTAGAAAATACCCCCACCCCCTCAGATTGCAGAGATAGAAGCTCAAGGGCCGGTATTAGAGAACATCAGCCTTACAGTCACAGAGGTATGCAAGGCACTGATGTATTTAGATGTTCATAAAGCTACAGGTCCTTATGACATATCCCCTCATGTACTTAAAAAATGCGCAAACTCAATATCAGTGGCAATAAGTATCATATTTAAAAGGTCACTGCAGTCAGGGGAGATTCCAAGATGCTGGAAACAAGCAAATGTGATACCTATCTTCAAAAAGGGAAGGAGGGATACGGCTCTGAACTATAGACCAGTTTCCTTGACCAGCATAGTTTGCAAAGTTATGGAGAAACTACTAAGGAAACATATCTCTCTTCACTTGGAATCCTTCAACTTGTTGTCAGTGAGGCAACATGCTTCAGAGAAGGTAGATCAACAGTAACAAACTTATTAGAATTTTATGATGAGGTAAACCGAATCTTACAGGAAAGATAGGGCTGGGCAGATTGCACATTCCTACACTTCCAGAAAGCGTTTGAAACTGTTCCACATGGGAGACTTATTAGGAAGCTGCAATCAATGGCTAGAATAGGTGGAAATGTTTTGGAATGGATAAAAACTTACTTAGAAGGAAGGGAACAAAGGGTTAGAGTAAGACACTCAGTGTCTGAATGGAGAAGAGTTAGTAGTGGAGTTCCAAAAGGTTCAGTTTTAGGGCCACTTTTGTTCCTTGTATATGTAAATGACCTACCAGAGTCTGTAAATTCAGTCATGCATATGTTTGCAGATGATGCAAAGATTTTGAAGAAAGTAAAAAACGAGAACAATGTTAGAGAACTTCAGGAGGATCTAAATAATCTGCATGAGTGGTCAGAAAAGTGGTTAATGAAATTCAATACTTCAAAATGTAAGGCAATGAGAATGGGTACAAGTGCAAGAAGGCCCAAGCTTGACTACTCGATGGCTGCAGTGCAACTTCAAGAGACAGAAAATGAGAGAGATCTAGGAGTAAACATACTGGCAGATTTGTCTCCAGAAATACATATAAATGGCATAGTAAGGGCAGCATATGCATTCTTATCAAATGTAAGGGTACCTTCAGGCACCTGGACTAGGAAATGTTCAGAAATATTTATGTAACCTATGTGAGGCCAAAACTCGAATATGCAGCCCCCTTTTGGAATCCGCACTTGGAAAAGCACATAGCTAAGCTTGAAAAAGTTCAAAGGCATGCCACGAAACTGGTGCCAGAAATACGCAATCTCAGTTATGATGAGAGGCTGAGGGAATTAGACTTACCATCACTCGAAGCTAGAAGATTGAGGGGGGATATGGGGACAGTCTTTAAATTCCTTCATGGTTATGATAAAGTGGATAGGGATCGATATTTTGATATGGCTGGCTCTAGAACTAGAGGTCATAGTTTGAAGGTTTGTAAGAAAACTTCTTTGCAGGATGTAAGGAAATACTTTTTCAGTGTAAGAGTAGTTGATAATTGGAATTCGCTAAGCGAGGAGATAGTTAATGCTATCTCAATCCATAGTTTTAAGGACAGGTATGATAAGTATCACTAAGTATAAAATGGAAGCGATCAGGAGACGGGAAGATACGAGCTTTGGGCTCTTTCCCGTAAACACAATTAGGTAATCACAATTAGGTAATCACACGAAATGCCCCGGCAAACCTTGTTGAAGCCATGGATTCGGTTAAAGACTTCTCAATTGAAGACATACTGGCGTAATTACACGATTGCCACATGCCTACAAAATATTCAGAATGCAATCAAAGAGATGAAGTCAGCCACAATCGATGCCAGCTTGAAGAAATTGTGGCCCAAAGTCATCCACGACTACAAGGGATTTGCTCCTGACGAAGTGCAGAAGTCGGCAGTTGCAAAAGCTGTGAAGTTGGCTGCATTGCTAGGAGGAGAAGGCTTTAAAGATATGACTAACGAAGATGTGAATGAACTGATTGACTGCCACTCGCAGCCTTTGAGTGATGAAGACTTTGAAGAAATGACGAAATCAGCGAGTGAAGAAGAGGAATAACGTGAGGAAATGCACGAAGAAATTGAAGAACCTGGCCTTACACTCGAACATTTGGCAGCCATGTATGAACATTTTAAAGCACTCCAACAACTCTCGCAGGAATATGACAATAATATGATTCGTTCGGTGACCTTCTGTAATTTTCTCGACGATGCCATGATTCCTTACCATACTATCTTCCAACAAATGAAGAAACAGCGACAGCAACTCCCCATTACCATGTTCTTCTCCCCCATAATGCAGCCGTAAAGCTTTTATTGGCTGCGAAATAATTTCCTCCGGGGTCAAGAAAGATCATCATCACCTCATTCACGGTAAGTTTACCTATCACGTACATATAAATTTACGTTGCATGCTGTTATTTATAATAATTGTAAAATACCCATGTACATGAGTGTGTCATGTAATTACCACTTCATTCACCGTAATTTTATCTATCACTTTCATGTAAATTTACGTTGCTTG
The DNA here is from genome assembly GCA_037179515.1 of Halocaridina rubra. Taxonomy (NCBI): domain Eukaryota; kingdom Metazoa; phylum Arthropoda; class Malacostraca; order Decapoda; family Atyidae; genus Halocaridina; species Halocaridina rubra. Next base: position 43,914 of record JAXCGZ010005902.1, on the reverse strand, counting down.
CTGTTATTTATAATGTAAAGGGTGTTCTTTTAAGCAGTGCAGGGAGGGTTTTATAAAGTACGTAAACGTAAAAATAATTGTAAAATACCTATGTACATGAGTATGTCATGTAATTACCACTTCATTCACCGTAATTTTATCTATCACTTTCATGTAAATTTACGTTGCATGCTGTTATTTATAATGCATAGGGTGTTTTTTTTAGCTGTGCAGGGAGAGTTTTACAGTACGTAAACGTAAAAATAATTGTAAAATACCTATGTATGTCACGTCATCATCACCTCCTTCACGGTAAGTTTTCCTATCACTTTCATAAAAATTTACGTTGCTTGCTGTTATTTATAATGTAAAGGGTGCTTTCTTAACAGTGCAGGGAGGGTTTATACAGTACGTAAATGTAAAAATAATTGTAAAATACCTATGTACATGAGTATGTCATGTAATTACCACGTCATTCACCGTAATTTTATCTATTACTTTCATGTAAATTTACGTTGCATGCTGTTATTTATAATGTATAGGGTGTTTTTTTAGCAGTGCAGGGAGGGTTTATACAGTACGTAAACGTAAAAATAATTGTAAAATACCTATGTATGTCACGTCATCATCACCTCATTCACGGTAAGTTTTCCTATCACTTTCATAAAAATTTACGTTGCTTGCTGCTATTTATAATGTAAAGGGTGTATTTTTAACAGTCCAGGGAGGGTTTATACAGTACATAAACGTAAAAATAATTGTAAAATACCTATGTACATGAGTATGTCATGTAATTACCACTTCATTCACCGTAATTTTATCTATTACTTTCATATAAATTTACGTTGCATGCTGTTATTTATGAAGAAAAGGGTGGTTTGTTAACAGTACAGGGAGGGTTTATACAGTGTAAACGTAAAATTAAATTAAAATATCTATGTACATATAGGCTGATCCTACTTCGCGATTTTCCTGTCTCGCGCCGGGTCCCGGAACCAAACCACCGCGATAATGGGGGGATCACTGTATGTATATATATATATATATATATATATATATATATATATATATATATATATATATATATATATATATATATATATATATATATATATATATATATATATATATATATATATATATGCACTAGAGCCATATGTCCCCTTATAAAGGGGGTGGTTGAGTCAAAGCAAAAGGCCTTGACTATGCAGGAAGAATATGGAGAAGAGGGAATTACCAGTTCTCTGGTTCTAACCCAATCTAGTAGACTTTTACAGCACGCAGGGGAACACGGAGGAAGTATTCTTTTCCCTCTCTCAGGGGGATATATATATATATATATATATATATATATATATATATATATATATATATATATATATATATATATATATATATATATATATATATATATATATATATATATATATATATATATATATATATATATATATATATATATATATATATATATATATATATATATATATATATATATATAAATATATATATATATATATATATATATATATATATATATATATATATATATATATATATATATATATATATATATATATATATATATATATATATATATATATATATATATATATCTTCTTCTTCGCCTACATCTTTTCCCACTTTTATGTGGGGTCGATGTTTCTGGCCAGTGTTCTCCATATGTTTCTGTCCCATACCGCATCACCCAACAAACCTTTAGACCTCAGGTTGTCATTGATGCATTCCATCCACCTATGCTTTGGTTTCTCCCTCCCTCTCCTACCCTGTATGTCAATTTCCATCACCCTCCTCCCAACATACTGTTCATCCCTCCTAACAACATGACCATACCATCATCGTCTACTTTCTTGCATCTTATCTGATATTTTTCTTACTTTTGATGTACCTCTAATTACCTCGTTTCTCATCTTATCGCTTCTTGTCATCCCACACATCCATCTCAACATCTTCATCTCGGCCAGACCAGTTTTTTCTCTTGTGTCTTCTTTATTACCCATGTCTCTGCTCCATACATCACCGTAGGTCTCACAACTGTCTTATGCACTTTACCCCTCAACTTAATCCCTATTCTCCTGTCGCACTGCACCCCCAGGCACCTTCTCCCAGTTCTTCCATCTCGTTTGTATTCTGTGGGTTATTTCTGACATTAGATCACCATCCTCTGCTACTGTTGATCCCAAATACTTGAACTTTTCAACTCTTTTCAACACCTCCCCCTCCAAATTGACCTCCCCATCCTCATCATCTCTCAACCTCAAGTACTCTGTCTTCTTCCTGCTGATTCTCAGTCCTCTATCCTCCATCACTCTTCTCCACGTCTCAAGCTTCTCCTCCACTGCCTCTCGTCTGTTGCTACACAGTACAATGTCGTCTGCAAAGAGCACACACCATGGTGACTGATCTCTAATACCCTGGGTTATTATATCCAAGACCAGATCAAATAGATATGGACTCAAAGCAGACCCTTGATGCAGCCCAACATTTACTGAAAGACTTTTCGTCAAGCCCACACTGCTCTTAACATTTGCCTCTGCCCTCTCATACATATCTTGAATGATTCTTACATATTTCTCTGGGACTCCCTTTTCTCTAATACACCTCCACACCTCTTGACGTGGTACTCGATCATATACCTTTTCCAGGTCAATAAAGACCATATGCAGTCCTTTCTGTTTCTCCCGATGCTTTTCCATCATTTGTCTCAAGGCAAATATGGCATCCACTGTCCCTCTTCCAGGCATGAAGCCAAACTCTTCATCCCCAATTGTCATTGCCTCTCTGATACTCCTCTCTATGATCTTCTCCCATATCTTCATAGTATGACTTAACAACTTTATTCCTCTATAGTTTCCACACTCCTGAATGTCTCCCTTCCCTTTATAGATTGGGATGATTAGGCTTCCTCTCCACTCCTCTGGCATCTTTTCCTGACTAAAGATCTTTTGCATTAAGTCCCACAAGATATCTATACCTTCCTCTCCAAGACTCCTCCATATCTCCTCTGGCATGTAATCAATCTGTTTTCCTTTTTCTCAAAGAATGTGTAACCTATGCCAGATCAAATGCCACTGCAAAATCAATCACTCTCTCTCCCCCCTCATTTCTCTCGCCCCCCCAGCCCCCATAAACTCTACCTATCCCAACCCTCCCAATTCCCAAGTGGCCATTTAGATCTCCTCCCAAAATTACCCTCTCCCTTATAGGAATTGTTCTAAGCTCCTGGTCCATCTCCTTCCAAAATACATCCTTCTCCTCCGCTGTACAACCAGTTTGTGGAGCATAGGCACATACCACATTGACTACCGTTTCTCCCAGTCCCAGCTTTAAACTCATATTTCTGTCACTCTTTCTATTCGCACCAAGTAAGCTTTCCTTCAGGTCTTTGGATAGTATTATTCCTACACCATTCCTCCCTTCCTCATTTGCTCCACTACAGAACAATTTGCATCCCTCACCCAGTTCCCTCGCCTTATTTCCTTTCCACCAGGTCTCCTGTACACACAGCACTCCAATTCTCCTCCTCTCCATCAGGTCCACCAATTCTCGCCCCTTCCCAGTCATCGTCCCCACATTAAGAGTGCCCACCCGCAGCACCTTATCTGACACTCTCCCTCGAGCTTGCCTCTTTAACCCAGCCCGCCCATGACTGGGTAGCCCTTGCTGTCTTTCCGGAGGGGTCAGGCGAAGCCCCAACGTGTTGCCTAAGGGGAACGCCCTAGTATGGTGACTATTCTCGTTATCTGTATTGGCCATATTTTGGTTTTGGCAAAATGTTTATGGCCGGATGCCCTTCCCGCCGCCAACCCCCCCCCCCCCAATTACCCGGGCTTGGGAACGGCACCATGTACTGAACTAAACTTCCAGCGTCATTATGGTTAGGCTGTATTCAATGCATGTCCATTGTATGTAATCATTTTATTATATGAGCAACCTCAGTCAATGACAGACAACGATTGTCTCGCCTTTGGAGTGCCAGATATGGTAAACCTGTCACTTATAGCAACTTATCTCGTGGGTTAAGGTGAGCGGTTTTTAAGATTTCTCCATTTTGACACTGAAAGAAATTCTTCTTCTTCTTCTTCTTCTTCCCCTTCACTCTCATAACTTTAATGTCTATTAAAATTTACCTCATTTGAAGCATATGATGCTCATGTGATCTGTCTCTCGCAGTAACAGATTGCTCACTCTAGTAGTCGAAATATCATAGAGCTATTTTATTTTTCTTTGTATTATTTCTAATATTATCTATAATGTCATATCATGATGAAATTATTCATGAAGAATGAAATCGTCATCATATGATGTGTGCCTACCTTCCCATCTATTCCAAGAAAAAAAAGCAACTATCCAAATGATTATATTGACCTCAAAGTGAAATGAAACAGGCTTGAATTGGAGAGTACTTTAGATTTAAAGTATCTATATTACAGGAAGAGCTCTAGGTTTAATAATTATTTTTTTAAATCTTAAATACTCGTCAATTCAAATCTCATTTCATTTTACTGTAATATAAATATAATAATAATTTTCCATGTGAAAAAGTACAAATAACACAAGTTTTCAATCAATTTTACCACAGAAGCGCTTCGATAAACTAGATAGCAAAATGGCACCCTTTTTCTTATCCTTGTCAAAGTTTGTATTTTCGAGAGGAAAAGTACAGCATGATTGTGCCATTGGAACGGTTCCCAGCAACTCTAATCAAAAGTCTTTCACACACAAATACCATTATAAAACGGATCATTTGGAGTCAGTGAAAGGACATTGTCTCGTCTAGAGATTTGGTAAAAATGCAACAGAATCCTCGATTTTCAGTAGCTGTTTTGTGCAGGATTGATAACAAGAAAAATGCATAAAACATAACATCCGTCCATGATGGAAACTATCAGTACTGAACTAAACTTCCAGCATCATTATGGTTAGGCTGTATTCAATGCATGTCCATTGTATGTAATCATTTTATTATATGAGCAACCCAAATAATGTTTTGTTTTTCCCTAGCCATGGTAAATATGCTGTATTTTTTTTTTACCAATAGTTTCGAAACCTGTATTTCTAATTTGAAAACAAAATCTATCTCAAATGCACGGACTTCCTAATGCACTATTTACAGTGGTTCTCCATGTAAGGATTTTTAAATTTTACTCCTTACATCTGCCTACTGCATCTAGGGTGTCCAGATGTCGTTATTGGCTAATGAGAGAAAGCCGCAATATGCAAGGGGCAACACTCTACATATAGTGCAATATGAACAGCTATTTATTTCCAATGGTGGCTCATGATTGAGCAGGAACTGAGAAGAAAAACCTCCAAATCTGTATATAATCGAACATTCGTAGTCCTATAGCAATAAACTAACTTTTACCAAAGATTTATTAGTTAGACACAATGGTATCCCTACAGTTTTCGAACATTTAGAGATTCTTTAAATTATTTTGTGAGTTAATTCTGGCTAAACCTGTAAAGTATTGTTCATTATTTCATTTGGGTGATACTTTAGCTGGTGATTCATAGTATATGAAAATATTTTATCTCCTGTCCTACTACATCCTTTTTTATTTCAAGAAAATGCCTTGAGAAGGCCACACGCGATTTGAAATAGTATTTTTTTTTCTTTATACTATATTGCACAATTTTAGCATTCTTTGGTTTGACCCTTCCTCGTATTATATATATATATATATATATATATATATATATATATATATATATATATATATATATATATATATATATATATATATATATATATATATATATATATATATATATATAAAATATAGAGAAGATAATTAAACTCTCTTCCATTCTTACTGCATTTTCTGATTTATTCCAACTCCGACAATGCTACGATTTCTGAATCAGTTTGAAGTACTTAGAAACTTTAGTATTATTTTAGAAAAATTTAGATGAGAGGAATATTGATAATAACACCAAGCTGATCTGTTGAATTTACTGAAAAAAGTCACAATGCGAAACATCAGTCCACTCATTATTTATATCAAGTAATGAAATGAAGAGCTTCCCATTACTTTTATTTCAAAGAAGTTTTTGTGCAGTCATTCAATGTATGAGAAAAATTCATAAAACGATTCAGCTGTCTGCTCCAGAACCCAACCTTTTTTTGGTCTCTGCTTCCACCCAAGCTTTGTAGTGCATGAGTTCAACATAAACTCCAGGTTTATTGGGTCTCGCACAACCATATCCCCATGATGACAATCCAATCATCTCTGTTTCAGTGCATACCAGTGGACCCCCATCGTCCGCGTGACAAGCATCTTTTCCGCCTTCATGTTCTCCAGCACAAATAGAGAGTCCTATACAGGAGGGACAGTATTCATTTAAGAAATCATTACAACTGACGTCATCCCAAAGGGGCAGCGTCACTTTTTGCAGAATATCTACGGGATTTCCATTTTCTATCGTTGCTCCCCATCCTGCCATAACGCAAGAGGGGGAAGTTACAGTCTCATCAGGTAGAAGAATGGACTTCACGTAGTTGTTGAAGCGCAGTTTCTGAGTGAGTTTTAAGAGGGCGATGTCGTTAAGGTAAGTGTCAACATTAAAGTTGGGATGACTGATCATTTCTGTTACGTACGTTATCTGTTCATTGCCTTCACTTACGCCTCGATCGTGTTCGCCAGCAACGACCTAGAAGATAATAAGAAAGATATTATATGTAAGCAATATATCATTATTTGTTATCTAGATTATGTATACTTACATTTTTCACCCGTCACTCAAGAAAAACTAAACTGATAAAATATAATAGCATTCCATTCTTACATTTTTTATGAGATAACATGAGACCCGATGGCCATGAGACAGCCGTTCTTTTTGTTTACCAATTTTCCTTAGACTTGTCCTTATTGCTGTAGGACTTAACGACCTCTTGGTAATTTGTTTCTCTCCATAGCTTACTTACAGTGGTGAAGTAATGCTGGCATTTAAATATGACCACTGAATTCATATTTAGTTTTAATTTTAACACAATGAGTGTTTTGGTATTTATGTTCTATACTAATTATTACATATGCTCTAAAACAGGTGTGTAATAAACCTCATAATTAAACCGAATTGTCATGATTTATGGCATAAATTGAAATTCCACAGTTTAAGAAAGAATTTGTTTCTCAGAATGACTTTGATATTTGCCGGCTTATAAGACTGACCTTAATATTTGCTGGACTTATATCTATTAAACAATGTGCTGCTGTCAAAATGTAAGAATCGGAATAGATAGCACCACCACAGAAGTGTCGATCAGTGCCCAGACTGATGTCCTGGATGCTGACTAAGTAAGGAAACTCTCCAACATTTGCTGGTTGGCCTCCAACAATTCTTGATGATGCATCACTGTGAACTCCAAAAGGCCCTACTGAAATACAGCGATAAAATAATAATGATGATAAACTGAGCATAGTTGAAATAGCCAAAGCGACTAACTTAAAAGCTCAGTAGTAACATTATATCTATAAAGAAGCTGGTAGATACCATATACTTACAAAATAATGCATCGTCCTGTTTCCTAGCTAGTCCCCAATTGAATGGGTATGGACAATGATATGATGGAGCTGGAGATTAAAGCTGGATACTCATCCAAACGCCTCGCAATGGGATCAAGCACACGGTAGATGCTTTCCAACATGCAGTCTCTACCACTACTACCGCAGCCTCCCAAAAATTGCATTTTATGTGTCATAATGAGTCCCAATTGAATAGGGGTAGATACAGACATGATGGAACTGGGGAATTAAGGCTTAATGCTCTTCCTATTGTCCCCACTAAGCCCCAGCGGCCACATACATTTACAAAATAGTGACATAAAGTAGGAATAGTGAATATCAGAAATAACCTGCAAACTACTTTTACCTTTGATATAGTTGGTACAATCAAATTACTTATTATCGATAGTTATATAAATTCAATTTGATGTGGCTTAATAAAAAAGAAAAAAAAGGAAAGAATCCTCACCAACGGAGCTTAGAGCAGCCAGAAATACTAAGTAGGTGAAAACCGACGCCATGCTGTGTACATCACAACTGCTACTGATTTTCAAATTCCCAGATCTAATTATATATTCACATGCGATAACAACGATACCCATCCACCCCCATCATAATCCTTATTATACGGGCGACTGAAAGTTCATATTATTATGTTGAGTCAGTATATGATATTGACTTTGACTTTAATAACTTTGGAGTCTTTTACTGTTGAGGAAAATATTTCAGAAATTATGTAACTGTGAGAGCAGTGCTTAACCCAAGAGTTCTCACACTTTTAACAATGACAATTCTCTCTAAGCTGTTCAAAAAAGCTTCCGAGGGAACTTAAATTCTTGCAAAAAACACTAATCTTGCAATCTTTACATATAAGAAAACAATATCTTACCCAATTCTATTCTATTATTGACTGCGAGGATTGAAGGTCAAACCTCAGTGCGAAAGACTGGCGCTCTTATCACATAAGTGGCGACTGAGGCCAAAGGTTTAACCACAGAGTGAGGTTCTTCTAGTCCTAGTCAAAAAGGATGGTCATAATCATGTCTGCAAAAGAAATTTCTGGTTTTCCACAGACTTCTATTTCATCAGAAACAAGGGAAAGCTAATGGGGTCCCTCATTTAGTATGTCTTCCTAAATTAGCTGTAATATTTTTTACGAGTGTGACACCAGGACAGGCAGAAAAGAAAACCCTCATAGGACCAGGGCATGAATAAAACATAAGGCAAAGAGAAACAGAGATAAGGAGTGTTGTGGCTGCTCAAGTATGAAGGGAAAATAAGAGATGCATAACGAATATCAAAGAATATGCGGTGGTGGTGCTGGCATTAAAAGAAAAATGTGATTAAGGAAAGAATATCTGCACATTTCTCATAGTATAGGGCCGCTTTCACCCCAAAGTGACACTTCGCAAGTGGCATACCACGTGGCACGCCAGTTGAAAACGAACATCCGGATATATATATATATATATATATATATATATATATATTATATATATATATATATATATATATATATATATATATATATATATATATATATATATATATATATATATATATGGAAGCTTTCACACAGAAGTGGCGTGACAGCAGCCTTAGATATACTAACTCAGCAGGTTAAATCATTACGTCATCACGCAATTATTGCGCTAAGGATTTGGGTTGGATGAAATGACCTTTTCACCTTTACTTATTGTAACATGAAATATGCCTTAGAGAGAGAGAGAGAGAGAGAGAGAGAGAGAGAGAGAGAGAGAGAGAGAGAGAGAGAGAGAGAGAGAGAGAGAGAGAGAGAGGTGCATTCGTCATGTGCCTATAGCTATATCCAATAATAATGAGTTAAGAAGGTATATGTGAAACAGACCATGTGTTTCTAGCAGAATAATTACATTAAATTTTCAGTTGATTACATTTGTTACTGATAAACAGAGTTTAGGTTGGAAAGCAATGAGCTTGCACGTGATCGCTATATTATTATTATTATTATTATTATTATTATTATTATTATTATTATTATTATTATTATTATTATTATTATTATTATTATTATTATTATTATTATTATTCGAGATACAGCCATTATGCCTTAATCGATGGCAGATCTCATAGAGATTCTGTTCTATTTTTTATTCATCAGACATCTTATGGTGTATTTAGCGAGCACTGTGATTTAAAATGGTATTGTATGAGGTAGGCTCTATGGGTCATTTTGGGGAACCGAACCTAAGACCTGAACTTCAGTCGCAACTATAAGGAGCTGTAGGGTGTGATGTCATTGTAAATAAGTGTATATCAACACATACGGTACGACGATAAACTGGGATAGGATAGGATAGGATAGGATAGGAGGGGCGAAATTAGTAACGGCGTCAAGTGAATTCTGAGCACCCTATTCAGGGTGTCATCACTGGTGAGGGGGAAATAGGTTGGGAAGAATTGGGGAGGAAAGCACGAAATTGAAATAAAGAGGGAGATAAAAAGAGAAGGGCAGACCCTCTTGCTTAGGAGTGTCTGCATAGGTGAGAGTGAATAAGGGTACATTGCTCTCTCAAAGTGTATTAGAGAAGGGAATACTGAAGGAAAAGACTATATCATGGAAGAACTGAAGTAAAGAAGTATAATAATAATAATAATAATAATAATAATAATAATAATAATAATAATAATAATAATAATAATAATAATAATAATAATAATAATAATAATAATAATAATGTTAATAATAATAATAATATTAATAATACATAGCCTACATATATACAAATACACATTAAAAGTGCACACACTTTTCTCTATTCCACTGACATTCCACGTGCGTTCAATGCCCTTTTCACTCCATCCATCCATCTTATTTTAGGTCTCCCTCTTGACATAAGTCCAATCACTTCTGCACTCCACACTCTCTTCACTATGGCGTAGTAAGGGCAGCATATGCATTTTTATCAAATGTAAGGGTAGCCTTCAGGCACATGGACAAGGAAATGTTCAGAAATATTTATGTAACCTATGTGAGGCCAAAACTCGAATATGCAGCCCCCTTTTGGAATCCGCACTTGAAAAAGCACATAGCTAAGCTTGAAAAAGTTCAAAGACATGCCACGAAACTGGTGCCAGAAATATGCAATCTCGGTTATGATGAGAGGCTGAGGGAATTAGACTTACCATCACTCGAAGCTAGAAGAGTAAGGGGGGATATGGTGACAGTCTTTAAATTCCTTCATGGTTATGATAGAGTGGATAGGGATCGATATTTCGATATGGCTGGCTCTAGAACTAGAGGTCATAGTTTGAAGCTTCGTAAGAAAACTTGTTTGCAGGATGTAAGGAAATACTTTTTCAGTGTAAGAGTAGTTGATAATTGGAATTCGCTAAGCGAGGAGGTAGTTAATGCTATCTCAATCCATAGTTTTAAGGACAGGTACGATAAGTATCACTAAGTCTAAAAATGGAACCGATCAGGAGACGGGAAGATACGAGCTTTGGGCTCTTTCCCGTAAACACAATTAGGTAATCAATTAGGTAATCACATGACTTCATTCCACCTTATAAGGGGGGTGGCCGAGCCAAGAAATGAGTATTCACAACGATCCACACATCCCTCAACCACTCCACTTAGCTCCTTGGGGATAAGGGGATGCCATGTCTCCCCCCTTCCACCCTGCTTGGGTTACACATAAGGCAGCATGGTAAGGATATTCTACAATGAGACCCGACAGCTGCAGCTGGTTTACCCCCACCGCTTCATCACAGGGCAACTCCCCTCACGCTCGTCCATCACAGTTCACTGAGCTAACAGGTGCGAGAGATCCCTTTGGCCCACATCATCCATGCACAATCTTCCTCCACTCATTCCTATCTCTTGCACACACTTTTCTCTATTCCACTGACATTCCACGTGCGTTCAATGCCCTTTTCACTCCATCCATCCATCTTATTTTAGGTCTTCCTCTTGACATAAGTCCAATCACTTCTGCACTCCACACTCTCTTCACTATTCGTTCACCACTCATCCTTTCCATGTGTCCCAACCAACTCAACACTCTTTGATCTAAGCTATCCGACAGCTTTCTTTCAACACCTGCTCTCTGTCTCGCATCCTCATTTCTTACCCTATCTATTCTAGAAACACCAGTCATACTTCTCAAACACCCCATCTCCATTACATTCAACTTGTTCCTTTCATCCTCTCTTGCATTCCAAGTCTCTGTTCCATGCAATGCTCTCAGCACAATTACACCTTCATATATTCTTTGTTTTGCATTCATTCTCACGTATCTATTTCTCATTACAATTTTCAACTCATCTAGACATTTACTTGCTTCCTTCACTCTGTGATTTACAGCTACATCCACTTGTCCACTCCTTGATACATGTGACCCCAGATACTTACAACTCTCATCTTCTTCAAGCTGATCCCCATTCACTCCTACATTCAATCTACCAACATTAACACTTCCTCGTGCATCTCATGACTTTACTTCTACCAATATTCACCCATATCTTCCTTCTTTTGCGCACACTAACAAACTCAGTCACCAAATGATTCAATTCATTCTCAGGATCAGCCACAAGTACAGTATCATCTGCAAATAGGAACTAATTCAATTTTCACAACCTTCCATCCTCACCCACTATTTCCAAGCCTCTGTATAATACTCCCTCATTTACTGCTCTTACAACTCCATCCATATACACATTAAACAACCATGGCTACATTACACAACCTTTATGTGACCCTTCATTCTCCTCAAACCAATCACTCATACAATTCCCAACTCTCACACATGCTCTACTATTCATGTAAAAACTCTTCACTGCATTCAACAAACTTCCACTTACTCCATACAGTCGCAACACACTCCACAACCCCTCTCTGTCTACCTTGTCATGCACTTTCTCTAAGTCCATAAAAGCCCAAAAAGTGTCCCTACCTTTCTCCAAGAATTTCTCATACACCTGTCTTACCACAAACACCTGATCCACACATCCTCTTCCTTTCCTGATCCTGAACCCACATTTTTTTTCCCAATAAATCTCTCAGTACCTTTCCTAATTCTCTCAATTAACACTCTTCCATATACCTTACCAACTACACTCAACAAACTAATTCCTTTAAAGCTACTACTCTCATACTTATCTCCTTTTCCTTTGTAAAGTGGAACTACACATGCACTTCTCTAATCAGCTGGGACTCTCTCTTTCCTGAAATATACATTCAACAACCTAACCATCCATTCTACTAATGCCTTCTCACCTTTTGACAAGCATTCAACGTGACACCCATCTATCCCTGGTGTTTTACCTGCTTTTGCTGCTCTCAATGGCAAATGTACCACCTCTTTTGTTATTTCTCTATCATTCTCATCACCTAACATTGGCATTCTCCTTTCGTGTCCTACAGCCACAGTCTCTGACTCTCTATCATCTTCCTCATTTAGCAGGTCCTTGAAATATTCAGCCCATCTCTCTCTCACCTTTATTTAATCCACTAACAATTGCCCATCTGCTCCTTTCACCCTCACCTTCCTACCACACTCACTTTTCCTCACGCTTGTCACATCTTTTTATTTCTTTAAAAATTCTTATATAATAATAATAATAATAATAATAATAATAATAATAATAATAATAATAATAATAATAATAATAATAATAATAATAATATTAATAATAATAATAATAATAATAATAATAATAAGAAGAAGAAGAAGAAGAAGAAGAAGAAGAAGAAGAAGAAGAAGAAGAAAATAATAATAATAATAATAATAATAATAATAATAATAATAATAATAATAATAATAATAATAATAATAATAATAATAATAATATTCTCAAGAATAACGACAAAGAGAATTAAAATAATGTGAATGGTAATATATGTAAGAAAAAATTTACTAAAATATATTAATTTGAAGAGTAATAATAATAATAATAATAATAATAATAATAATAATAATAATAATAATAATAATAATAATAATAATAATAATAATAATAATAATAATAATAATAATAACAATAATAATAATAATAATAATAATAATGATGATAATAATAATAATAATAATAATAATAATAATAATAATAATAATAATAATAATAATAATAATAATAATAATAATAATAATAATAATAATAATAATAAGAAGAAGAAGAAGAAGAAGAAGAAGAAGAAGAAGAAGAAGAAGAAGAAGAAGAAGAAGATACTGTTGTTACTTGTTAGTTAATATTCGTCAGTTCTTCGAAATTATAATTGTCCACGTGGTCAGTACATGATTTTTCTTGTGCTGAATGAACGATATGAAAAAAATTTCTAAGTTTGACATTAGAGTTTAGTTCATCTATTTTCTCAGTATATTTGCTATTGGCATAGTTCACTGTTTGAAATGACCAATTGTCATATTGTGCATCATTATTAGGATTGTTAATATTATTGTAATTTTCATTGTCATTATTGCTTGCCTTGAAGAACATATTTATTTATTCATTTGGTGTTGTTGTTTTTTTACAGTTGTGGGGAGGGCTTGTTAGCTTAATGACAAGCTCCATATGATATAATTGCCTATTATGTCAATAAATTTTTTGAATTTGAATTTGAATATATCCCTCAGGGAAACAATAGGGGGAGGGGGAGGAGGAGGGAGAAGCAGTTGATAAAGTGGAAATATTTTATTACCTCAAGCTGTGTTTTTGAAGCAAAAACATGGGTGTAAAAGAGCTAAGGAGTGGAGAGACAAATGCTGGAAAAGGTATAGGAGGAAAAAAATCATAAATGCCTGGCAAACCTACAAAATAGCAAGAAATGACTACCTAAGTAAAAGGAGAGAGGCAGAGAGAGACTATGAGAGGGACATCACCAGAAAGGCTAAAGAAAATCCCAAGCTTTTCCACAGATTTATCAGAGGAAAACTGAAGGTAAAAGAACAGGTTTTAAGGCTAAAGAGAGCGGATGGAAGCATCACTGAGACGGATGAAGAGATCTGCAAAGAATTGAACAAGGAGTTTCAGTCAGTATTTACAGTAGAAAATACCCCCACCCCCTCAGATTGCAGAGATAGAAGCTCAAGGGCCAGTATTAGAGAACATCAACCTTACAGCCACAGAGGTATGCAAAGCGCTGATGGATTTAGATGTCCATAAAGCTACAGGTCCTGATGACATATCCCCTCATGTGATTAAAAAATGTGCAAACTCAATATCAATGGCACTAAGTATCATATTTAAAAAGTCACTGGAGTCTGGGGAGATTCCAAGATGCTGGAAACAAGCAAATGTGATACCTATCTTCAAAAAGGGAAGGAGGAATGCGGCTCTGAACTATAGACCAGTTTCCTTGACCAGCATAGTTTGCAAACTTATGGAGAAACTACTAAGGAAACATATCTCTCTTCACTTGGAATCCTTCAGCTTTTTGTCAGTGAGGCAACATGGCTTCAGAGAAGGTAGATCAACAGTAACAAACTTATTAGAATTTTATGATGAGGTAAGCCGACTCTTACAGGAAAGAGAGGGCTGGGCAGATTGCATATTCCTAAACTTCCAGAAAGCGTTTGACACTGTTCCACATGGGAGACTTATTAGGAAGCTGCAAGCAATGGCTAGAATATGTGGAAATGTCTTGGAATGGATAAAAAACAGAGGGTTAGAGTAAGACACTCAGTGTTTGAATGGAGAAGAGTTAGTAGTGGAGTTCCACAGGGTTCAGTTTTAGGGCCACTTTTGTTCCTTGTATATGTAAATGACCTACCAGAGTCTGTAAATTCATTCATGAATATGTTTGCAGATGATGCAAAGATTGTGAAGAAAGTAAAAAACGAGAACAATGGTAGAGAACTTCAGGAGGATCTAAATAATCTGCATGAGTGGTCAGAAAAGTGGCTAATGAAATTCAATTCTTCAAAATGTAAGGTAATGAGAATGGGTACAAGTGCAAGAAGGCCCAAGCTTGACTACTCGGTGGCTGGAGTACAACTTCAAGAGACAGAAAATGAGAGAGATCTAGGAGTAAACATACTGGCAGATTTGTCTCCAGAAATACATATAAATGGCATGGTAAGGACAGCATATGCATTCTTATCAAATGTAAGGTAGCCTTCAGGCACATGGACAAGGAAATCTTCAGAAATATTTATGTAACCTATTAGGTAATCACACTTGAAAAAGCACATAGCTAAGCTTGAAAAAGTTCAAAGACATGCCACGAAACTGGTGCCAGAAATACGCAATCTCGGTTATGATGAGAGGCTGAGGGAATTAGACTTACCATCACTTGAAGCTAGAAGATTGAGGGGGGATATGGTGACAGTCTTTAAATTCCTTCATGGCTATGACAGAGTGGATAGGGATCGATATTTTGATATGGCTGGCTCTAGAACTAGAGGTCATAGTTTGAAGGTTCGTAAGAAAACTTCTTTGCTGGATGTAAGGAAATACTTTTTCAGTGTAAGAGTAGTTGATAATTGGAATTGGCTAAGCAAGGAGGTAGTTAATGCTATCTCAATCCATAGTTTTAAGGACAGGTATGATAAGTATCACTAAGTATAAAATGGAACCGATGAGGAGACGGGAAGATACGAGCTTTGGGCTCTTTCCCGTAAACACAATTAGGTAAGTACAATTAGGTAAGTACCCTCTAAAAGCGAGAAATATCGTTCGTTATTGATATCCACCCTTGAGGGTGTCGGGGCCTTGGTGGGCCCAAAGGTGGGATTGTCTGGATCTGGAATACATCTGTAAAGCTAAGAGGGAACAGAGGTGTTCTGCTCAGAATTAATAGTCTCCTTCAATTTTTGAGGTACCTTGTAGAGAGGAAGGGGAATGTCGAGAGAGAATAGGGGTGAAGAAGGGAAGGTAATGGAGCTGTGTGCATGCTTTTAACCCTTAGAGGACCACCAGGAAGGAGGGGTAAGAGAAACTAGACTAAAATAAATTTATAAATATATAAAAATGAAAAATAAATGGATGAACAAAATACGAAAGAGGAAAATTAATAAAAAGAAGGGGTCTTGCTGATGACTAGCAAGGACAAGGCTTCCTTTTGGAACCACACCAGAGTGTGTTGGGCTCATGCCAGAGAGGCTGAGGAACAGGTTTTCAACCTCATGAGCTCATGACTTGACAAAGAACATGAGTTGTTGCTTGGTTATCTGGGAGGAGGGTACTGACTGATGATGTTCAGTAGGCTATCCATGAAGTTCATTGTTGCTATTCTGATTATGGAGCTAGCAACATAAAGGACATTGGGATCCATGCTAGGTGTTACCAGGGCACTAATCTTCCGCCAAATTTCAGAAAAGACTTCACATTTGAGGATGTAGTGGATCAGTGGATGCAGCAAGGCTTCCCGATTGATGGTTCAGTCCCTAATGACACCTTCCACTATTTGCTAGGTGCACTTATAAACAAGTCTCAGATGATACAAATCGACTGCTGTGCTTCTGCGGTGGCTCTTGGGCAGGGCGCTGCACTTGAGATTGGTGATGGCTTTGTACTACCAGGTGGAGGGAGAACTGGTGTCAGTGGACAATTTGTGTCTGGCTAGTAATAGTTTAAGGAGTGACCTGGAAGCTTTGGTTTTGATCTGGAGAGTCCCAGGAGGCAGGGATATTTGAATCTCTGCTTGGAGAGAGGCCAGTTTGGCAGCTTGGTCGGCTTCTTCATTTCCCTTGATGCCAACATGGTTGGGAATCCAAGCAATAGTGATAGCTTTTCCAATGCTGATTGCCCTGTGGTAAAGGTGAAGAATGCTGGTAATAATTCTCACCTTTTCTTTGAGGAGTGACTTCTTGATGGCCTGTAGGGCACCTTTAGAGTTGGAGAGAATAAGGGCATGGTCAGTTCCTTGTTGGGAGAAGAAACTGAAGGCACTGGCTATGGCAACCAACTCAGTTTGGAGCGAGGAGCAGGAGTTCAATAGCCTCCAGGATTGGACATGGTCTTTGATGGTGAAGGCGGCTGCTGAGGCTACAGTTTCTTGATTGTCTGAGCTGTTGGTGTAGAGGATTTGGGAGTTTGGCCTGCTCCAGCTCTGCATTTTGTCCTTGTATGTGTTTTTAAGGACAAGTGGGTTAACTGAGCTTTTGGGGTTGCCTGGCAGCTGGATTTTTATGTCGAGCGGCTGGTCGTCCCATGGAGGAGGGCATCGTTAGTCAGGAAGAGGAGTGTCCTGGATCTTGTCTAAGATGTCTTCCTTGACTGATAATGCTTACAGGCAAGCAGAGACCTTGGCTGCCCAGGTTCTTGCAGGGAGGTCCGGGTGGTGATTGAGGGCTAGCCAGAAGTCAGAGCCGGCAAGGCATGGACATTGAGCCGTGGTAGTTTTGGCCACTGAGAGGGTTAATCTTTGTAGAGATATAAGTATAAGTGGCATGAGGCTGAATTTCAGCTGGAGGTTTTCTCTCTTGGTTTACAATGGGGCTCCTAGCATGGTCCACATGGCATTATTTTGTATTACCTCTACCTTGTCCCATTGTTGCTCTTCAAGTAGCCAGAGGGTGGAACATGCATAGTCTACATGGCTTTGTATGGCTTGCACATAGAAGGATCTAAGGAGACTGAAGGATGAGCTGTTGAAAAGGCCCGACATCTGTCCAAGAACGTTTTAGTGCAGTTTACATTTGTCATGCAAGTGTTGCACCTCAGGTCAGAAGGTTTGTCGGTTATCAATGTATACACCCAGGTAGAGATACTTGGTAACCCAGTCCACAGGCTCATTGCCTATGACCAGTCTAGTGTCTGGTTTCCATTGGTGGATGGGGAGTGCCTTGGTTTTGAGGACGCTTATCTTTAGTCCGAGGGAGATGGAGGCTTTGTAAATCTTGGTGAGGCAGTGCTGGATGTTGTTTAAATTCCAGTTGCCTCTTGTGACAAGGCCAAGGTCATCATCATAACTGAAAATCTTAGATCCAGGTGGTAGCACAATGTCCATGATTTCTTCACAAGACAGTTGAAGAGGAAGGGGCTGAAAATTCCACCTTGGGGGGTCCCATTTTCACGGACTCTATAGGTAATATAATGCCCTTGAACTTTGAAGAGAGCGCTACAGTTCTGTAGAGTCAACTTGATCTAGGAGAGAAGGTTTCCTTTGATCTGACCAGAGCAGAGAGTATTGACGGTACATTGGCAAGTTCAAAGGCCTTCTCTAGATAAAGAAAAACGATGAATCCACGACGATCATTGCTGAATGATAGCATGGAAGCTATGCATTCTGAGGTGCCTAGGCCTGGCTGGTAGGCAAACATATTTCCAACGAAGTCTGTTAAGTACCATCTTTTCTGCTGCCTTGCTCAGGCAGCTTAAGAGGGAGATAGGGCGTGGGTTTTCCGGATCTTTTGGCTTAGGAATGGGCTGAATATCTGTCCTGTTCCATGAAGCTGGTCTAACTCTCTGAGTATATGTATTGTTAATCAGAGAGAGTAGAGCAAACTCCCCTTGGGGCCCCATATTCTGAATCATCAAGTATGTGATTCTGTCCACACCTGGGGCTGTTTTCCTGGAGCTCTTGCTCACTTTCTGCAGCTCAGTCAGAGTGAAGGGGGCATCTGCTTGATCTTCAGTGTGGATGGCCTCTTCTACTTCATCCCATCTTGCAGTGGTGAGACTCTGAAGAGATGTTCTGGTTGCGATGGGGAGCTGGTCAGAGTTAGCCCTCTCTTTGAATTCAGTGGAGAGTTCTTCAGCTACCCTGCTGGGGTCCCTATGGGATGTGGTTTTAATAGTTTGCTCCTTTAGCAAAAGAGTTGATATTCCTCCACATTTGGCTCACAGAGGTGTGAGCATATAGGGTGGAACACCACTTTGACCATTTTTTCCTCTTAATTTCTCGTGTCTTTTCATGAACATGTTCTTTGACTACCTGGAGAGTACGGAAGGAGTCTTCAGTGCAACAGATCCTGTGCATATTTTGGACAACGTTGAGCCAATGATTAACTTCTTTGACTCTATCACAGTAGGACCACGTGTCATGATGATTAGTGTGATGTGGTTTGCAGAGGGGGATAGAGAAGTCAGCTGTGGCTTGCAAGGCGTTAACTAGCTCAGCCTCAACTCGATCAATATCCCCAGGTTGAGTATAAGCTGAGTACCAATTGTTGAGTTGCTCCTGGAATTGGCCCCAGCCAACCCTCTTGAAATCCTATCAAGGAGGAGGAGCAGGGATTTGGAAGATTCAGGAATTGGCAGCTTGATGTGTATCCCATAGTGATCACTCGTGACCAGGGGATGAACTCTCCAAATGGCGTCTTGTTTTAGGGAGTTGGAGACGAAGGTGAGATCAAATATTCCACCTCTGTCGTGAGTTGGCTTGTGGTTGTTGAGCAAGGCGATGTCTTCTTGGTCGTCCAACAGACTCATGATGTGTCTGCCTGCCACACAGGGGTGCTCATATCTGAATCTTGGATGGTGCGCATTAAAGTCACCTCCTATTTCCAAGTCACGATGACTGGCTAAACCGAAGAGGGCAGACAGGTCTAAGTCATCATTGTGCTGTCTATAGATGTTGTAAATTTCTATGCAGCTGCCCTGTAGTTTAATGCTGACAGCAAGGATATGGACACCTTTGCCGCCAAAGACATGTTGGGTGATTACTTTGGCCAGTAAATTTTTCTTGATAAAGATGGCATTGCCTCTATTCTCCCCCAGAGTCCAGTGCTGGTAGAATCCCTGAAATGTAAAGACTTTAGGGGTGTTTTGATCCATACACAGGTTTGAACCATGATGACATCGATATTGTCAGCTCTGACAATGCTTTCCAATTGTTGTTTTTTTGTCTCAAACTTTGGGCATTCCAGTGAAGGATCCCGAGTTTAGACGTCATGAAGATTTAAAATGTGGGGATGGAAGAAGCAGTGGCCTGTTGAGGCTGGAGGTGGTTCCTGAGATGAGGTCTTGGGCAATGACGCTATGAGTAATTTCAACAACTTGATTGAAGGCGTCTCTGAGAGAGGCATTGGCAGTGAAAAGTCGAACGGCTGCTTGAACAGCCTGTGTAATGAGGTTGGTGATGTCTTCCACCGTGAAGAGGGGTTGAGGATTTGGAATGGGTTGGGATGAGGAGGCAGAGGAAGATGTTTGGAGAGGCTGTTGAGAATAAGTGGGACTGCGGGTGTAGAGCCTGGGGTCCCGGGACCTGGTGTGGTTAGGAGGTCTGTGAATGGTGCTAGCTGTTGTCTGAGTGTTGCAAGAGGTGGTATTATGTGTCTGAGTGTTGTGTTGTAAATTAATATTCTGGCAGATTCATCCAAAGCATAAGGTTTTTAGTATTATTAACACTAAAGGGGGTTATACAGAGAATCGCCATTTTTTGCAATACTATCCTATTTAATAATTTATATTTTACTTGTTTATTTATTTATTTATTTATTTATCTATTTGGCTATGTGACAGAGTGTTTTGCTCAAGTCACCAGAGGCTATAGATGATGCCTAATTATTTATGTAGCTAGCTAGCAACTGTATTTTCTTTTCTTACTAAAAAAAAATCTCACACCTTTTATTTTGCAGATTATGATTATATACAATTTATATTTTAGTATATTTTGTTTAATATTCTTGCACATGTAGAAAACATGATCCCAATGTAAAATCTCCCTTCTATTCCTGTTTTCTGATCTTTCTTTTTTTCTCATGAATGAAGCCATAGAATTGCTGTTTAAGCAATTTTCTTATTATAAAATTGTTTTAGTGATAAATTTTTTTATACTATAAAAATTGCTCTTGCTGATAATTTTTAATAAATTTTACCATGCTGATATGTCATTAGCCCGTTTAGATACATTTCTGTAGCTTCTTTATTATTTGAATGGTTAAAATTCCTTCTCCTGCAACACAAAGAACGTTCTGGAGATTGTGACCACCACCACAATAGCCCTCAAATTTTATATGAATGAATTACTGCTCTGAATATGCATCCTACAGGGGGCAGAATGATGAGGTCACTAAGATGGACTCTTGGTCACTTTCAATTCGCTAACGGATAAAAACTTACTTAGAAAGAAGGGAACAAAGGGTTAGGGTAAGACACTCAGTGTCTGAACGGAGAAGAGTTAGTAGTGGAGTTCCACAGGGTTCAGTTTTAGGGATACTTTTTTTCCCTTGTATATGTAAATGACCTACCAGAGTCTGTAAATTCATTCATGAATATGTTTGCAGATGTTGCAAAGATTGTGAAGAAAGTAGGAAATGAGAATAATGGTAGAGAACTTCAGGAAGATCGAAATAGTCTGCATGAGTGGTCAGAAATGTGGCTAATAAAATTCAATACTTCAAAATGTAAGATAATGATTACCTAATTGTGATTACCTAATTGTGTTTACGGGAAAGAGCCCAAAGCTCGTATCTTCCCGTCTCCTCATCGGTTCCATTTTATACTTAGTGATGCTTATCATACCTGTCCTTAAAACTATGGATTGAGATAGCATTAACTACCTCCTCGCTTAGCCAATTCCAATTATCAACTACTCTTACACTGAAAAAGTATTTCCTTACATCCTGCAAAGAAGCTTTCTTACGAACCTTCAAACTATGACCTCTAGTTCTAGAGCCAGCCATATCAAAATATCGATCCCTATCCACTCTATCATAACCATGAAGGAATTTAGAGACTGTCACCATATCCCCCTTCACTCTTCTAGCTTCGAGTGATGGCAAGTCTAATTCCCTCAGCCTCTCATCATAACTGAGATTGCGTATTTCTGGCACCAGTTTCGTGGCATGTCTTTGAACATTTTCAAGCTTAGCTATGTGCTTTTTCAAGTGCGGATTCCAAAAGGGGGCTGCATATTCGAGTTTTGGCCTCACATAGGTTACATAAATATTTCTGAACATTTCCTTGTCCATGTGCCTGAAGGCTACCCTTACATTTGATAAGAATGCATATGCTGCCCTTACTATGCCATTTATATGTATTTCTGGAGACAAATCTGCCAGTATGTTTACTCCTAGATCTCTCTCATTTTCTGTCTCTTGAAGTTGTACTCCAGCCACCGAGTAGTCAAGCTTGGGCCTTCTTGCACTTGTACCCATTCTCATTACCTTACATTTTGAAGTACTGAATTTCATTAGCCACTTTTCTGACCACTCATGCAGATTATTTAGATCCTCCTGAAGTTCTCTACCATTGTTCTCGTTTTTTACTTTCTTCACAATCTTTGCATCATCTGCAAACATATTCATGACTGAATTTACAGACTCTGGTAGGTCATTTACATATACAAGGAACAAAAGTGGCCCTAAAACTGAACCCTGTGGAACTCCACTACTAACTCTTCTCCATTCAGACACTGAGTGTCTTACTCTAACCCTCTGTTCCCCTCCTTCTAAGTAAGTTTTTATCCATTCCAAAACATTTCCACCTATTCTAGGCATTGATTGCAGCTTCCTAATAAGTCTCCCATGTGGAACAGTGTCAAGCACTTTCTGGAAGTCTAGGAATATGCAATCTGCCCAGCCCTCTCTTTCCTGTAAGATTTGGCTTACCTCATCATAAAATTCTAATAAGTTTGTTACTGGTGATCTACCTTCTCTGAAGCCATGTTGCCTCACTGACAAAAAGTTGAAGGATTCCAAGTGAAGAGAGATATGTTTCCTTAGTAGTTTCTCCATAACTTTGCAAACTATGCTGGTCAAGGAAACTGGTCTATAGCTCAGAGCCGTATCCCTCCTTCCCTTTTTGAAGATAGGTATCACATTTGCTTGTTTCCAGCATCTTGGAATCTCCCCCGACTCCAGTGACTCCTTAAATATTATACTTAGTGCCACTGATATTGTGTTTGCGCATTTTTTAAGCACATGAGGGGATATGTCATCAGGACCTGTAGCTTTATGAACATCTAAATCCATCAGCGCTTTGCATACCTCTGTGGCTGTAAGGTTGATGTTCTCTAATACCGGCCCTTGAGCTTCTATCACTGCAATCTGAGGGGGTGGGGTATTTTCTACTGTAAATACTGACTGAAACTCCTTGTTCAATTCTTTGCAGATCTCTTCATCCGTCTCAGTGATGCTTCCAGTCGCTCTCTTTAGCCTTAAAACCTGTTCTTTTACCTTCAGTTTTCCTCTGATAAAGCTGTGGAAAAGCTTGGGATTTTCTTTAGCCTTCCTGGTGATGTCCCTCTCATAGTCTCTCTCTGCCTCTCTCCTTTTACTTAGGTAGTCATTTCTTGCTCTTTTGTAGGTTTGCCAGGCATTTATGTTTTTTCTCCTCCTATACCTTTCCAGCATTTGTCTCTCCACTTCTTAGCTCTTTTACACCCATTATCGAACCATTTTTCTCTGGCATGAATTACACCTACTTTGGTGACAGGTATGCAGCAATCTACTATCCTCCCATATTTCTCACAAAAGATGTCATACATTTCTTGTACAAATTTGTTGTAAAATAAGGTTCTCCAGTCAATAACTGCAAAAAGCTCATTCATTTTGATGTAATCTCCTTTCGGATAGTTCCTCCTCATGTCCTCAGTGCCTCTACTCTCAGGAAGAATATCTTCAATGATATACTTCATCAACAACACACAGTGGTCACTCTTTCCAATTGGTGGTTCATACTCAATTTTTTCAAGCTTGACTACTTGGTGGCAGGAGTACAACTTCAAGAGACAGAAAATGAGAGAGATCTAGGAGTATGCATACTGGCAGATTTGCCTCCAGAAATACATATAAAAGGCATAGTAAGGGCAGCATATGCTTTCTTAGCAAATGTAAGGGTAGCCTTCAGGCACATGGACAAGGAAATGTTCAGAAATATTTATGTAACCTCTGTCAGGCCACAACTTTAATATGCAGCCCCCTTTTGGAATCCACACTTGAAAAAAAAAAGTAGCTAAGCTTGAAAATGTTCAAAGACATACCACGAAACTGGTGCCAGAAATACGCTATCTCAGTTATGATGAGAGGCTGCGGGAATTAGACTTACCATCACTTGAAGCTACAAGATTGAGGAGGGAAATGGTGACAGTCTTTAAATTCCTCTATGATCATGATAGGGTGGATAGGAATCGATATACTTATATGGCTGGCTCTAGAACTAGAGGTCATAGTTTGAAGCTTCTTAGAAAACTTCTTTGCAGATAAGGAAGTACTTTTTTAGTGTAAGAGTAGTTGATAATTGGAATTCGCTAAGCGAGGAGGTAGTTAATGTTAACTCAATCCATAGTTTTTAGGACAAGTATGATATGTATCACTT
Source organism: Halocaridina rubra (assembly GCA_037179515.1). Classification (NCBI taxonomy): domain Eukaryota; kingdom Metazoa; phylum Arthropoda; class Malacostraca; order Decapoda; family Atyidae; genus Halocaridina; species Halocaridina rubra. The sequence goes on along the minus strand of JAXCGZ010005902.1, from coordinate 19,222 downwards.
AATACAAAATGGAACCGATCAGGAGACGGGAAGACATGAGTAAGTAACCTTTGGGAGAGGGGAAACATGTAGGGAAATATTGTTGAGAAAAAAAAGTCTAAAAGACCTTCAAGAATTCAAAGAAGTGTTCATTAGACGATACAGAATACAGGAAGAGATGGGAAAGATCAAAAACTTGTTGCAAAAGGCAAGAAGGTTAAATGATGAAAGAAATGAAGAACAGAAGAAAAATTTTCGTTACAGAGTTCTTCCAGACAAAGGGGAGATAAAGAAGATAATGATAGAAAATCAGGGGATGGGGCCTCATTAAGATTGTTATACACAAATGCTGATGGATTAGCTGGTAAGGCAGTAGAATTAAAAGATAGGATTCACAACAGTAAGGCAGATATAGTAGCAATTACAGAGACTAAGTTGAGTGAGGACATAAACAGTGTCACAGTTTTTCCTAAGGGCTTCAGAATACTAAGGGTTGAAAGATCTGAGAGGACTGGTGGAGGGATAGCACTGCTCATAAGTGAAAGGATTCAAATTGAAGAAATAAACTTGGCTATAGAAAGTGAGTTCAAGGAATTTCTTGTTGCTCGCATAAATACTGGGTCAGAGAGCATTATAATAACTGTTGTATACAACCCACCAAGGAACCAAAATAGGCTTGAAGTTTATGAGGAAAGTCATATAGGTACTATTGAAGTCATAAGCTCAGTTGTTAACATGGCACGGGGAAAAAAATGTAGGATTTTGATTATGGGAGACTTTAATCATAAAGAGATAGATTGGATAAATCTTGACCCACACAGTGGTGAGGACTCATTCGGGGCAAGATTCCTAGATTGCGTACAAGGGAATTTCCTACACCAACATGTAATGGAACCAACAAGGGCCAGGGGTGGGGATGAGCCATCACTACTTGATCTAGTGTTCACAGATGATGTGTTGGATATTGAAAAAAATTGAGTATGAACCACCAATTGGAAAGAGTGACCACTCTGTGTTGTTGATGGAGTATATCATTGAAGATATTCTTCCTGAGAGTAGAGGCACTGAGGACATGAGGAGGAACTATCCGAAGGGAGATTACATCAAAATGAATGAGCTTTTTGCAGTTATTGACTGGAGAACCTTATTTTACAACAAATCTGTACAAGAAATGTATGACATCTTTTGTGAGAAATATGGGAAGATAGTAGATTGCTGCATACCTGTCACCAAAGTAGGTGTAATTCATGCCAGAGAGAAATGGTTTGATAATGGGTGTAAAAGAGCTAAGGAGTGGAGAGACAAATGCTGGAAAAGGTATAGGAGGAGAAAAAACATAAATGCCTGGCAAACCTACAAAAGAGCAAGAAATGACTACCTAAGTAAAAGGAGAGAGGCAGAGAGAGACTATGAGAGGGACATCACCAGGAAGGCTAAACAAAATCCCAAGCTTTTCCACAGCTTTATCAGAGGAAAACTGAAGGTAAAAGAACAGGTTTTAAGGCTAAAGAGAGCGGATGGAAGCATCACTGAGACGGATGAAGAGATCTGCAAAGAATTGAACAAGGAGTTTCAGTCAGTATTTACAGTAGAAAATACCCCACCCCCTCAGATTGCAGAGATAGAATCTCAAGGGCCGGTATTAGAGAACATCAACCTTACAGCCACAGAGGTATGCAAAGCGCTGATGGATTTAGATGTTCATAAAGCTACAGGTCCTGATGACATATCCCCTCATGTGATTAAAAAATGCGCAAACACAATATCAGTGGCACTAAGTATCATATTTAAGGAGTCACTGGAGTCGGGGGAGATTCCAAGATGCTGGAAACAAGCAAATGTGATACCTATCTTCAAAAAGGGAAGGAGGGATACGGCTCTGAACTATAGACCAGTTTCCTTGACCAGCATAGTTTGCAAAGTTATGGAGAAACTACTAAGGAAACATATCTCTCTTCACTTGGAATCCTTCAACTTTTTGTCAGTGAGGCAACATGGCTTCAGAGAAGGTAGATCAACAGTAACAAACGTATTAGAATTTTATGATGAGGTAAGCCAAATCTTACAGGAAAGAGAGGTCTGGGAAGATTGCATATTCCTAGACTTCCAGAAACCGTTTGACACTGTTCCACATGGGAGACTTATTAGGAAGCTGCAATCAATGGCTAGAATAGGTGGAAATGTCTTGGAATGGATAAAAACTTACTTAGAAGGAAGGGAACAGAGGGTTAGAGTAAGACACTCAGTGTCTGAATGGAGAAGAGTTAGTAGTGGAGTTCCACAGGGTTCAGTTTTAGGGCCACTTTTGTTCCTTGTATATGTAAATGACCTACCAGAGTCTGTAAATTCATTCATGAATATGTTTGCAGATGATGCAAAGATTGTGAAGAGAGTAAAAAACGAGAACAGTGGTAGAGAACTTCAGGAGGATCTAAATAATCTGCATGAGTGGTCAGAAAAGTGGCTAATGAAATTCAATACTTCAAAATGTAAGGTAATGAGAATGGGTACAAGTGCAAGAAGGCCCAAGCTTGACTACTCGGTGGCTGGAGTACAACTTCAAGAGACAGAAAATGAGAGAGATCTAGGAGTAAACATACTGGCAGATTTGTCTCCAGAAATACATATAAATGGCATAGTAAAGGCAGCATATGCTTTCTTAGCAAATGTAAGGGTAGCCTTCAGGGACATGGACAAGGAAATTATCAAAATATATATATGTAACCTATTTGAGGCCAAAACTTGAATATTGAGCCCACTTATGGAATCCGCACTTGAAAAGGCACATAGCTAAGCTTGAAAAGTTCAAAGACATGCCACGAAACTGGTGCCAGAAATACGCAATCTCAGTTATGAGGAGAGGCTGAGGGAATTAGACTTACCATCACTCGAAGCTAGAAGATTGAGGGGGATATGGTGACAGTCTTTAAATTTCTTTATGGTTATGATAGAGTGAATAGGGATCGATATTTTGATATTGCTGGCTCTAGAACTAGAGGTCATAGTTTGAAGCTTCGTAAGAAAACTTCTTTGCAGGATGTAAGGAAGTACTTTTTTAGTGTAAACATAGTTGATAATTGGAATTCGCTAAGCGAGGAGGTAGTTAATGCTAACTCAATCCATAGTTTTAAGGACAGGTATGATAAGTATCACTAAGTACAAAGTGGAACTGATCAGGAGACGGGAGGAGGATACGAGCTTTGGGCTCTTTCCCATAAGTACAATTTGGTAATCACAATTAGGTAATCACACAGATATATATATATATATATATATATATATATATATATATATATATATATATATATATATATATATATATATATATATATATATATATATATATATATATATATATATATATATATATATATATATATATATATATATATATATATATATATATATATATATATATATATATATATATATATATATATATATACATGTTAACTAAGATATGTTTAAAGACATGATACGAAACTGCTTCCAAAAAACTACGCAATCTCGGTTATGAGGAGAGGCTGAGGGAATCAGACTTAGCATCACTTGAAGCTAGAAGAATGAGGGGGATAACGTGATGGATTTGAAATTCTTTCATGGTTTTGAAAAGTGGATTGGGATCAATATTTTTATAAGGCTGGCTTTCGAACTAAAGTTCATAGTTTGAAGCTCTGTAAGAGAACTTCTTTGGAGAATGTTAGGAAGTTGTGTGGAGATTTGTAGCTCGTGGATTGATCGCTTTAGCAACTGCTTCTTCCCACCCACCTCCAGACTCTGGAACTCTCTTCCTCCTTCTGTCCTTCCTAATTCTTCATTACCTTCCTTCAAAAAGCGGATCTATTGTTATCTCAGGGCCTAATTTTCCCATATATCTAGGCCTTCAATACGTCGACTATTCTTTCAGCCTGTCTTTTAACTACTGTGCATCATTCCTTTATTTCTCCCTTGTTCTTATGCTTTTACTTTTTTCACCTTAATGATTTCTTGGTGTCCGGGCCTGTTGCGGGATTATCCTTGCCTGTCCCCATGTCACGCATTTTAAAAAAAAAAAAAGTAATTTTTTAGTGTAAGAATGTTGATTATTGGAATTCGCTAAGCGAGGAAGTAGTTAATGCTAACTGCTTTCATAGTTTGAGGGACAAATATGTAAAGTATTATTGAGAATAAAAATGGGCCCGACCAAGGTGCAAGGAATTACGACCAAAGGGCTCTTTCTCATAAGAACAATTGTAAAATTGCAATTAAGTAATTACACACAAATTTCTTAGGTATAGAATAGATGATAACTGGAAATTGCTAAACAAAGAAACAGTATTGTTTTTTATGAGTGTGACACCGGGACAGGAAAAAATGCCCAAATCAATAAAGGCCCGGGCACGAGAAAATACCTAGACGAAGGAATAGGAAACGGTTAAGGACAAGGCAGAGATGAGGTAATGTCACACAAAGGAAAACGACAGACAGAAAAAAACAGTCCAAGTACAGAGGACCCAGAGAGATGGAGGACTAGGCCCTGAAACGACAATAGATCTGCTTTTTTAAGGATGAAAGGTCATAAGAATTAGGAAAAACAGAAGGAGAAAGAGAGTTCCAGAGTCTGGAGGTATATGAAAAGAAGCAGTTGTTGCACCGACCAATCCACGAGCTACAAATCTCCACACAGTACCTATGAGATGAGGCCGCTTAGCAAGTGTTACGTAGCCTCGTCAGTGGAGGAGGGATGCAACTCGCCAGCTCATCAGAGCAGCAATGGAAGTAGTAGCGATAGAAAAGAGAAAGAGAAGATACCTTACGGCAAAGAGAGAGAGAATCCAGCTTAGAAGTAAGAGAAGCATCATTAATGAGTCTGACTGCCTTAGATTCAACCCTATTAAGGAGATAAGTATAAGAAGAAGCACCCCAGATGTTTGAGCAGTATTCTAAGCAGGGACAGATAAGACCTCTATAAATTTTAAGTAACTGCAAAGGGGAAAAGTAATGACGAAAACGAAACAAAACTCCCAATTTTTTTAATGAAGATTTAGAAATTTGGATTATGTGATTCCTCCGAGACAAGTTAGAGGCTATATGAATTTCTAATATGTTGATAGAATTAAGAGGGTAAATTTCGTTAGTTTCGAAGACAATAGAGTTATCAGGAGGAGAAGAAGATAAAGAGATAGCCCAAAGCTGTGCTTTGGAGGCATTGGATTTAACTACATTTTTACTGCCCCACTCTGCAAATCGGAGTTGAGAGTAGCAGAAAGAGGGATATAAGACCGATTACGAGTAACAGCAGAAGGTTATGAAGAAAAGGCAGAGGAAAAGTGAAGGGTTGAATTGTCACCAAAGGCATGAGAAAGAGAGGAAGATGGGGATTGTAGAAGATCATTGATGAAGAGAAGGAACAGAATAGGATAAAGAACAGATCCCTGTGGAACAGCACTGGTAAGAGAGAAAGGGCTAGATGTCGCACCATCAACAACTACAGACATAAAACGGTCAGTAAGAAACCTGGAAATCACAGAACAGAAAGAAGAGGTAAAACCATAGGCAGGGAGTTTGGCCAACAGAGCATTGTGCCAGACTCTGTCAAAAGCCTTAGAGATATCAATGGCGCCGACAAAGAATTCCCCATAGTTCCTCAGAGAAGATGACCATACATGAATAAGATAGGACAGGATATCACCAGTGGATCTTGCCATGCAAAAGCGGTACTGGTGATCGGAGATAAGTGAGTTAGATTCAAGGCGTTTCAAGAAGTAAGCATTGAGCAAACTTTTGAAAACCTTAGCAATAGAGGATGATAGGGCAATAGGTCTGTAGTTTGAAGGAATTGAGCAGTCACCCTTCTTAGGAACAGGATGAATTAGAGCAAGCTTCCAAGATGAAGGATAGATACTGGTTGACAGAATGAGGCGAAAAAAATGGCAAAGCACAGGAGCCACTTCATCTGCAAACTCCTTAAGGAACCTTGCAGGGATACCATTGGGACCAGATGCCTTGTTCATCTTTAGTGAGCGAAGAACCTTATGAACTTTACGTGAAGAAAGGATAAGGGAGGGCATAGGGTTAGGGAGGGGTAAAGATTGAGGGACAGGTGCACTGGAATTGTTTATTGAATTAATTAGCAGAAAAAAATGAGAGCCAAAGAAACTGGCTTTGTCAGTGGAAGAGCAAGCTATAGAATCATCAGAACAAATGAGAGAGGGAAAGCTTGAGCTACAGAAGTTTTTGTAGAGGTTTTTGTCTAAGGACCAGAAGCATTTGTCAGTGGGAGAGGAATTAAGGTCATCAACCTTCCTTCTTATAAAGGAAGCCTTAGACCTTCGAATCTGAGTAGTACAGCGATTCCTAGCTACAATAATAGCAGAGCGAGTTAGATCGGAAGGCGAGGCTTGGCAAGATTAGTGTGCCCGATTCCTGGCTTGGATAGCCATGGAACAGGCACGGTCAAACCAAGGATTAGGGGGAGGAAAAGTTTTTGTAGAAGAGGGGATGCATCCCTTCATTCCTGCGGTCATGATCTCGGCAACTTTTAGAGCTACCTGATCAGGGTTGCGGGACTGAAAGCAGTAGTCATCCCATGGTAAGTCAAAGAGGAAGTTACATAAATTTTCATGTTGGATACGCTCAAAGTGCCAAAGGTGGCGCTGAGTAGGAGGCATTGGTGGAGGGGGAGTGAAAATGGAAGATATTGATATCTTAGAGTGGTCAGATTTACCAAGAGGGGAGAGCAAAGAATAAGACTAGTTGGAAGGGGTAGAAGTAAAAAATAGGTCAAGAGTGTTTGCTGCATGTTCGTGATGATCAGGAACGCGAGTAGGATGTTTGATAATTTACTCTGGATTGTGAGTAATAGAGAAAGCAAGGGCCTCACTTCCTCCCACATCAGTGTGAGAAGAATGAAGCCACTCACTGTAGTGTACATTGAAGTCTCCAATGTAGAAAACTTCGGCATGTGGGTGAGAAGATAGCAAGGATTCATGGCACGAGGACAGATATTCAAAGAAAGGCACAAACTCGGTGGAGTTTGGAGAACAGTAGTAGTAGCAAAGGAAAATAGTGGTACTGGAGAGATAGATTTTTAGCCAGAGAACATCAAAGTCAAGAGATTCAAGTTCCATGAGCCTCGCAGTAGGAGTATTAGTGTTGCAGTAGGCACAGACCCCCACCTTTGGAACGAAAACGAGTTGTCAGATTATAGTGAGAGATTTGAAATAGGTCAGTGGAAGCAAGTATGGATAGCTGGGTTTCAGATAGGAGGAGGAGATAAGGAGAAAAGTGCCCAAGTGCTGTCCCACAGACGAAATATTATAGTAAAGCCCACGGTTGTTAGAATAGTGAAGAGTGAAAGAAGCAGATCTATTGGGAGGTGCAAGGTTAAGGGCAGAGCCATTACTACCACCTGGCATGTCTGCCCTCAAGCTAATAGTGGAGTCAATACAATTCCCGGAGATTCTTCTCACCCCTCTATGTCGGGTACTGGGGACAATTAGCTATGGACCTTTCATAAATAATAACAAATATGAGGAAAAAAAGAGAGAAAAAGAGACAGATGTGGGGGAGTGTTGTGACATGTCAAATATAATGGAATAGCAAGAGCTGTGTAATAAATACGCCAGAATATTCAGTGTACATGTGAGCATGATGAAAAGAACCGTCCTGAAGTGTCAGTGAGCACAAAATGAAACTTATTAAGAGACGGAATATCACAAGTCACAGAGCTTTTCCAGTAAACACAATAAGTTAAATACAAATAGTTTAAGACACACACACACACACACACACACACACCACACACAGCTTGAAATTTATGAGGAAAGTCATATAGGTACGATTGAAGTCATAAACTCAGTTGTTAACATGGCGCGGGAGAAAAAATGTAGGATTTTGATTATGGGAGACTTTAATCATAAAGAGATAGATTGGATAAATCTTGACCCACACAGTGGTGAGGACTCATTTGGGGCAAGATTCCTAGATTGCGTACAAGGGAATTTCCTACACCAACATGTAATGGAACCAACAAGAGCCAGGGGTGGGGATGAGCCATCACTACTTGATCTGGTGTTCACAGATAATGTGTTGGATATTGAAAATATTGAGTATGAACCACCAATTGGAAAGAGTGACCACTGTGTGTTGTTGATGGAGTATATCATTGAAGACATTCTTCCTGAGAGTAGAGGCACTGAGGACATGAGGAGGAACTATCCGAAGGGAGATTACATCAAAATGAATGAGCTTTTTGCAGTTATTGACTGGAGAACCTTATTTTACAACAAATCTGTACAAGAAATGTATGACATCTTTTGTGAGAAATATGGGAAGATAGTAGATTGCTGCATACCTGTCACCAAAGTAGGTGTAATTCATGCCAGAGAGAAATGGTTCGATAATGGGTGTAAAAGAGCTAAGGAGTGGAGAGACAAATGCTGGAAAAGGTATAGGAGGAGCAAAAACATAAATACCTGGCAAACCTACAAAAGAGCAAGAAATGACTACCTAAGTAAAAGGAGAGAGGCAGAGAGAGATTATGAGAGGGACATAACCAGGAAGGCTAAAGAAAATCCCAAGCTTTTCCACAGCTTTATCAGAGGAAAACTGAAGGTAAAAGAACAGGTTTTAAGGCTAAAGAGAGCGGATGGAAGCATCACTGAGACGGACGAAGAGATCTGCTGTGTGTTGTTGATGGAGTATATCATTGAAGACATTCTTCCTGAGAGTAGAGGCACTGAGGACATGAGGAGGAACTATCAGAAAGGAGATTACATCAAAATGAATGAGCTTTTTGCAGTTATTGACTGGAGAACCTTATTTTACAACAAATCTGTACAAGAAATGTATGACATCTTTTGTGAGAAATATGGGAAGATAGTAGATTGCTGCATACCTGTCACCAAAGTAGGTGTAATTCATGCCAGAGAGAAATGGTTCGATAATGGGTGTAAAAGAGCTAAGGAGTGGAGAGACAAATGCTGGAAAAGGTATAGGAGGAGAAAAAACATAAATGCCTGGCAAACCTACAAAAGAGCAAGAAATGACTACCTAAGTAAAAGGAGAGAGGCAGAGAAAGATTATGAGAGGGACATCACCAGGAAGGCTAAAGAAAATCCCAAGCTTTTCCACAGCTTTATCAGAGGAAAACTGAAGGTAAAAGAACAGGTTTTAAGGCTAAAGAGAGCGGATGGAAGCATCACTGAGACGGACGAAGAGATCTGCAAAGAATTGAACAAGGAGTTTCAGTCAGTATTTACAGTAGAAAATACCCCACCCCCTCAGATTGCAGTGATAGAAGCTCAAGGGCCGGTATTAGAGAACATCAACCTTACAGCCACAGAGGTATGCAAAGCGCTGATGGATTTAGATGTTCATAAAGCTACAGGTCCTGATGACATATCCCCTCATGTGCTTAAAAAATGCGCAAACACAATATCAGTGGCACTAAGTATCATATTTAAGGAGTCATTGGAGTCGGGGGAGATTCCAAGATGCTGGAAACAAGCAAATGTGATACCTATCTTCAAAAAGGGAAGGAGGGATACGGCTCTGAACTATAGACCAGTTTCCTTGACCAGCATAGTTTGCAAACTTATGGAGAAACTACTAAGGAAACATATCTCTCTTCACTTGGAATCCTTCAACTTTTTGTCAGTGAGGCAACATGGCTTCAGAGAAGGAAGATCAACAGTAACAAACTTATTAGAATTTTATGATGAGGTAAGCCAAATCTTACAGGAAAGAGAGGGCTGGGCAGATTGCATATTCCTAGACTTCCAGAAAGCGTTTGACACTGTTCCACATGGGAGACTTATTAGGAAGCTGCAATCAATGGCTAGAATAGGTGGAAATGTCTTGGAATGGATAAAAACTTACTTAGAAGGAAGGGAACAGAGGGTTAGAGTAAGACACTCAGTGTCTGAATGGAGAAGAGTTAGTAGTGGCTAGAATAGGTGGAAATGTCTTGGAATGGATAAAAACTTACTTAGAAGGAAGGGAACAGAGGGTTAGAGTAAGACACTCAGTGTCTGAATGGAGAAGAGTTAGTAGTGGAGTTCCACAGGGTTCAGTTTTAGGGCCACTTTTGTTCCTTGTATATGTAAATGACCTACCAGAGTCTGTAAATTCAGTCATGAATATGTTTGCAGATGATGCAAAGATTGTGAAGAAAGTAAAAAACGAGAACAATGGTAGAGAACTTCAAGAGGATCTAAATAATCTGCATGAGTGGTCAGAAAAGTGGCTAATGAAATTCAATACCTCAAAATGTAAGGTAATGAGAATGGGTACAAGTGCAAGAAGGCCCAAGCTTGACTACTCGGTGGCTGGAGTACAACTTCAAGAGACAGAAAATGAGAGAGATCTAGGAGTAAACATACTGGCAGATTTGTCTCCAGAAATACATATAAATGGCGTAGTAAGGGCAGCATATGCATTCTTATCAAATGTAAGGGTAGCCTTCAGGCACATGGACAAGGAAATGTTCAGAAATATTTATGTAACCTATGTGAGGCCAAAACTCGAATATGCAGCCCCCTTTTGGAATCCGCACTGGAAAAAGCACATAGCTAAGCTTGAAAAAGTTCAAAGACATGCCACGAAACTGGTGCCAGAAATACGCAATCTCGGTTATGATGAGAGGCTGAGGGAATTAGACTTGCCATCACTCGAAGCTAGAAGAGTAAGGGGGGATATGGTGACAGTCTTTAAATTCCTTCATGGTTATGATAGAGTGGATAGGGATCGATATTTCGATATGGCTGGCTCTAGAACTAGAGGTCATAGTTTGAAGCTTCAGAAGAAAACTTGTTTGCAGGATGTAAGGAAATACTTTTTCAGTGTAAGAGTAGTTGATAATTGGAATTGGCTAAGCGAGGAGGTAGTTAATGCTATCTCAATCCATAGTTTTAAGGACAGGTATGATAAGTATCACTAAGTCTAAAAATGGAACCGATCAGGAGACGGGAAGATACGAGCTTTGGGCTCTTTCCCGTAAACACAATTAACATGGCGCGGGAGAAAAAATGTAGGATTTTGATTATGGGAGACTTTAATCATAAAGAGATAGATTGGATAAATCTTGACCCACACAGTGGTGAGGACTCCTTTGGGGCAAGATTCCTAGATTGCGTACAAGGGAATTTCCTACACCAACATGTAATGGAACCAACAAGAGCCAGGGGTGGGGATGAGCCATCACTACTTGATCTGGTGTTCACAGATAATGTGTTGGATATTGAAAATATTGAGTATGAACCACCAATTGGAAAGAGTGACCACTGTGTGTTGTTGATGGAGTATATCATTGAAGACATTCTTCCTGAGAGTAGAGGCAATGAGGACATGAGGAGGAACTATCAGAAAGGAGATTACATCAAAATGAATGAGCTTTTTGCAGTTATTGACTGGAGAACCTTATTTTACAACAAATCTGTACAAGAAATGTATGACATCTTTTGTGAGAAATATGGGAAGATAGTAGATTGCTGCATACCTGTCACCAAAGTAGGTGTAATTCATGCCAGAGAGAAATGGTTCGATAATGGGTGTAAAAGAGCTAAGGAGTGGAGAGACAAATGCTGGAAAAGGTATAGGAGGAGAAAAAACATAAATGCCTGGCAAACCTACAAAAGAGCAAGAAATGACTACCTAAGTAAAAGGAGAGAGGCAGAGAAAGATTATGAGAGGGACATCACCAGGAAGGCTAAAGAAAATCCCAAGCTTTTCCACAGCTTTATCAGAGGAAAACTGAAGGTAAAAGAACAGGTTTTAAGGCTAAAGAGAGCGGATGGAAGCATCACTGAGACGGACGAAGAGATCTGCAAAGAATTGAACAAGGAGTTTCAGTCAGTATTTACAGTAGAAAATACCCCACCCCCTCAGATTGCAGTGATAGAAGCTCAAGGGCCGGTATTAGAGAACATCAACCTTACAGCCACAGAGGTATGCAAAGCGCTGATGGATTTAGATGTTCATAAAGCTACAGGTCCTGATGACATATCCCCTCATGTGCTTAAAAAATGCGCAAACACAATATCAGTGGCACTAAGTATCATATTTAAGGAGTCATTGGAGTCGGGGGAGATTCCAAGATGCTGGAAACAAGCAAATGTGATACCTATCTTCAAAAAGGGAAGGAGGGATACGGCTCTGAACTATAGACCAGTTTCCTTGACCAGCATAGTTTGCAAACTTATGGAGAAACTACTAAGGAAACATATCTCTCTTCACTTGGAATCCTTCAACTTTTTGTCAGTGAGGCAACATGGCTTCAGAGAAGGAAGATCAACAGTAACAAACTTATTAGAATTTTATGATGAGGTAAGCCAAATCTTACAGGAAAGAGAGGGCTGGGCAGATTGCATATTCCTAGACTTCCAGAAAGCGTTTGACACTGTTCCACATGGGAGACTTATTAGGAAGCTGCAATCAATGGCTAGAATAGGTGGAAATGTCTTGGAATGGATAAAAACTTACTTAGAAGGAAGGGAACAGAGGGTTAGAGTAAGACACTCAGTGTCTGAATGGAGAAGAGTTAGTAGTGGCTAGAATAGGTGGAAATGTCTTGGAATGGATAAAAACTTACTTAGAAGGAAGGGAACAGAGGGTTAGAGTAAGACACTCAGTGTCTGAATGGAGAAGAGTTAGTAGTGGAGTTCCACAGGGTTCAGTTTTAGGGCCACTTTTGTTCCTTGTATATGTAAATGACCTACCAGAGTCTGTAAATTCAGTCATGAATATGTTTGCAGATGATGCAAAGATTGTGAAGAAAGTAAAAAACGAGAACAATGGTAGAGAACTTCAAGAGGATCTAAATAATCTGCATGAGTGGTCAGAAAAGTGGCTAATGAAATTCAATACCTCAAAATGTAAGGTAATGAGAATGGGTACAAGTGCAAGAAGGCCCAAGCTTGACTACTCGGTGGCTGGAGTACAACTTCAAGAGACAGAAAATGAGAGAGATCTAGGAGTAAACATACTGGCAGATTTGTCTCCAGAAATACATATAAATGGCGTAGTAAGGGCAGCATATGCATTCTTATCAAATGTAAGGGTAGCCTTCAGGCACATGGACAAGGAAATGTTCAGAAATATTTATGTAACCTATGTGAGGCCAAAACTCGAATATGCAGCCCCCTTTTGGAATCCGCACTGGAAAAAGCACATAGCTAAGCTTGAAAAAGTTCAAAGACATGCCACGAAACTGGTGCCAGAAATACGCAATCTCGGTTATGATGAGAGGCTGAGGGAATTAGACTTGCCATCACTCGAAGCTAGAAGAGTAAGGGGGGATATGGTGACAGTCTTTAAATTCCTTCATGGTTATGATAGAGTGGATAGGGATCGATATTTCGATATGGCTGGCTCTAGAACTAGAGGTCATAGTTTGAAGCTTCAGAAGAAAACTTGTTTGCAGGATGTAAGGAAATACTTTTTCAGTGTAAGAGTAGTTGATAATTGGAATTGGCTAAGCGAGGAGGTAGTTAATGCTATCTCAATCCATAGTTTTAAGGACAGGTATGATAAGTATCACTAAGTCTAAAAATGGAACCGATCAGGAGACGGGAAGATACGAGCTTTGGGCTCTTTCCCGTAAACACAATTAACATGGCGCGGGAGAAAAAATGTAGGATTTTGATTATGGGAGACTTTAATCATAAAGAGATAGATTGGATAAATCTTGACCCACACAGTGGTGAGGACTCCTTTGGGGCAAGATTCCTAGATTGCGTACAAGGGAATTTCCTACACCAACATGTAATGGAACCAACAAGAGCCAGGGGTGGGGATGAGCCATCACTACTTGATCTGGTGTTCACAGATAATGTGTTGGATATTGAAAATATTGAGTATGAACCACCAATTGGAAAGAGTGACCACTGTGTGTTGTTGATGGAGTATATCATTGAAGACATTCTTCCTGAGAGTAGAGGCAATGAGGACATGAGGAGGAACTATCAGAAAGGAGATTACATCAAAATGAATGAGCTTTTTGCAGTTATTGACTGGAGAACCTTATTTTACAACAAATCTGTACAAGAAATGTATGACATCTTTTGTGAGAAATATGGGAAGATAGTAGATTGCTGCATACCTGTCACCAAAGTAGGTGTAATTCATGCCAGAGAGAAATGGTTCGATAATGGGTGTAAAAGAGCTAAGGAGTGGAGAGACAAATGCTGGAAAAGGTATAGGAGGAGAAAAAACATAAATGCCTGGCAAACCTACAAAAGAGCAAGAAATGACTACCTAAGTAAAAGGAGAGAGGCAGAGAAAGATTATGAGAGGGACATCACCAGGAAGGCTAAAGAAAATCCCAAGCTTTTCCACAGCTTTATCAGAGGAAAACTGAAGGTAAAAGAACAGGTTTTAAGGCTAAAGAGAGCGGATGGAAGCATCACTGAGACGGACGAAGAGATCTGCAAAGAATTGAACAAGGAGTTTCAGTCAGTATTTACAGTAGAAAATACCCCACCCCCTCAGATTGCAGTGATAGAAGCTCAAGGGCCGGTATTAGAGAACATCAACCTTACAGCCACAGAGGTATGCAAAGCGCTGATGGATTTAGATGTTCATAAAGCTACAGGTCCTGATGACATATCCCCTCATGTGCTTAAAAAATGCGCAAACACAATATCAGTGGCACTAAGTATCATATTTAAGGAGTCATTGGAGTCGGGGGAGATTCCAAGATGCTGGAAACAAGCAAATGTGATACCTATCTTCAAAAAGGGAAGGAGGGATACGGCTCTGAACTATAGACCAGTTTCCTTGACCAGCATAGTTTGCAAACTTATGGAGAAACTACTAAGGAAACATATCTCTCTTCACTTGGAATCCTTCAACTTTTTGTCAGTGAGGCAACATGGCTTCAGAGAAGGAAGATCAACAGTAACAAACTTATTAGAATTTTATGATGAGGTAAGCCAAATCTTACAGGAAAGAGAGGGCTGGGCAGATTGCATATTCCTAGACTTCCAGAAAGCGTTTGACACTGTTCCACATGGGAGACTTATTAGGAAGCTGCAATCAATGGCTAGAATAGGTGGAAATGTCTTGGAATGGATAAAAACTTACTTAGAAGGAAGGGAACAGAGGGTTAGAGTAAGACACTCAGTGTCTGAATGGAGAAGAGTTAGTAGTGGAGTTCCACAGGGTTCAGTTTTAGGGCCACTTTTGTTCCTTGTATATGTAAATGACCTACCAGAGTCTGTAAATTCATTCATGAATATGTTTGCAGATGATGCAAAGATTGTGAAGAAAGTAAAAAACGAGAACAATGGTAGAGAACTTCAGGAGGATCTAAATAATCTGCATGAGTGGTCAGAAAAGTGGCTAATGAAATTCAATACCTCAAAATGTAAGGTAATGAGAATGGGTACAAGTGCAAGAAGGCCCAAGCTTGACTACCCGGTGGCTGGAGTACAACTTCAAGAGACAGAAAATGAGAGAGATCTAGGAGTAAACATATTGGCAGATTTGTCTCCAGAAATACATATAAATGGCGTAGTAAGGGCAGCATATGCATTCTTATCAAATGTAAGGGTAGCCTTCAGGCACATGGACAAGGAAATGTTCAGAAATATTTATGTAACCTATGTGAGGCCAAAACTCGAATATGCAGCCCCCTTTTGGAATCCGCACTTGAAAAAGCACATAGCTAAGCTTGAAAAAGTTCAAAGACATGCCACGAAACTGGTGCCAGAAATACGCAATCTCGGTTATGATGAGAGGCTGAGGGAATTAGACTTGCCATCACTCGAAGCTAGAAGAGTAAGGGGGGATATGGTGACAGTCTTTAAATTCCTTCATGGTTATGATAGAGTGGATAGGGATCGATATTTCGATATGGCTGGCTCTAGAACTAGAGGTCATAGTTTGAAGCTTCGGAAGAAAACTTGTTTGCAGGATGTAAGGAAATACTTTTTCAGTGTAAGAGTAGTTGATAATTGGAATTCGCTAAGCGAGGAGGTAGTTAATGCTACCTCAATCCATAGTTTTAAGGACAGGTATGATAAGTATCACTAAGTCTAAAAATGGAACCGATCAGGAGACGGGAAGATACGAGCTTTGGGCTCTTTCCCGTAAACACAATTAGGTAATCACAATTAGGTAATCACACACACACACACACATCTCAATCCATAGTTTTAAGGACAGGTACGATAAGTATCACTAAGTCTAAAATGGAACCGATCAGGAGACGGGAAGATACGAGCTTTGGGCTCTTTCCCGTAAACACAATTAGGTAATCACAATTAGGTATTTCACACACACACACACACACACACACACAAGAAGATCAGGGGATGGGGCCTCATTAAGATTGTTATACACAAATGCTGATGGATTAGCTGGTAAGGCAGTAGAATTAAAAGATAGGATTCACAACAGTAAGGCAGATATAGTAGCAATTACAGAAACTAAGTTGAGTGAGGACATAAACAGTGTCACAATTTTTCCTAAGGGCTTCAGAATACTAAGGGTCGAAAGATCTGAGAGGACTGGTGGAGGGATAGCACTGCTCATAAGTGAGAGGATTCAAGTTGAAGAGATAAACTTGGCTATAGAAAGTGAGTTCAGGGAATTTCTTGTTGCTCGCATAAATACTGGGTCAGAGAGCATTATAATAACTGTTGTATACAACCCACCAAGGAACCAAAATAGGCTTGAAATTTATGAGGAAAGTCATATAGGTACGATTGAAGTCATAAACTCAGTTGTTAACATGGCGCGGGAGAAAAAATGTAGGATTTTGATTATGGGAGACTTTAATCATAAAGAGATAGATTGGATAAATCTTGACCCACACAGTGGTGAGGACTCCTTTGGGGCAAGATTCCTAGATTGCGTACAAGGGAATTTCCTACACCAACATGTAATGGAACCAACAAGAGCCAGGGGTGGGGATGAGCCATCACTACTTGATCTGGTGTTCACAGATAATGTGTTGGATATTGAAAATATTGAGTATGAACCACCAATTGGAAAGAGTGACCACTGTGTGTTGTTGATGGAGTATATCATTGAAGACATTCTTCCTGAGAGTAGAGGCACTGAGGACATGAGGAGGAACTATCAGAAAGGAGATTACATCAAAATGAATGAGCTTTTTGCAGTTATTGACTGGAGAACCTTATTTTACAACAAATCTGTACAAGAAATGTATGACATCTTTTGTGAGAAATATGGGAAGATAGTAGATTGCTGCATACCTGTCACCAAAGTAGGTGTAATTCATGCCAGAGAGAAATGGTTCGATAATGGGTGTAAAAGAGCTAAGGAGTGGAGAGACAAATGCTGGAAAAGGTATAGGAGGAGAAAAAACATAAATGCCTGGCAAACCTACAAAAGAGCAAGAAACGACTACCTAAGTAAAAGGAGAGAGGCAGAGAAAGATTATGAGAGGGACATCACCAGGAAGGCTAAAGAAAATCCCAAGCTTTTCCACAGCTTTATCAGAGGAAAACTGAAGGTAAAAGAACAGGTTTTAAGGCTAAAGAGAGCGGATGGAAGCATCACTGAGACGGACGAAGAGATCTGCAAAGAATTGAACAAGGAGTTTCAGTCAGTATTTACAGTAGAAAATACCCCACCCCCTCAGATTGCAGTGATAGAAGCTCAAGGGCCGGTATTAGAGAACATCAACCTTACAGCCACAGAGGTATGCAAAGCGCTGATGGATTTAGATGTTCATAAAGCTACAGGTCCTGATGACATATCCCCTCATGTGCTTAAAAAATGCGCAAACACAATATCAGTGGCACTAAGTATCATATTTAAGGAGTCATTGGAGTCGGGGGAGATTCCAAGATGCTGGAAACAAGCAAATGTGATACCTATCTTCAAAAAGGGAAGGAGGGATACGGCTCTGAACTATAGACCAGTTTCCTTGACCAGCATAGTTTGCAAACTTATGGAGAAACTACTAAGGAAACATATCTCTCTTCACTTGGAATCCTTCAACTTTTTGTCAGTGAGGCAACATGGCTTCAGAGAAGGAAGATCAACAGTAACAAACTTATTAGAATTTTATGATGAGGTAAGCCAAATCTTACAGGAAAGAGAGGGCTGGGCAGATTGCATATTCCTAGACTTCCAGAAAGCGTTTGACACTGTTCCACATGGGAGACTTATTAGGAAGCTGCAATCAATGGCTAGAATAGGTGGAAATGTCTTGGAATGGATAAAAACTTACTTAGAAGGAAGGGAACAGAGGGTTAGAGTAAGACACTCAGTGTCTGAATGGAGAAGAGTTAGTAGTGGAGTTCCACAGGGTTCAGTTTTAGGGCCACTTTTGTTCCTTGTATATGTAAATGACCTACCAGAGTCTGTAAATTCATTCATGAATATGTTTGCAGATGATGCAAAGATTGTGAAGAAAGTAAAAAACGAGAACAATGGTAGAGAACTTCAGGAGGATCTAAATAATCTGCATGAGTGGTCAGAAAAGTGGCTAATGAAATTCAATACCTCAAAATGTAAGGTAATGAGAATGGGTACAAGTGCAAGAAGGCCCAAGCTTGACTACTCGGTGGCTGGAGTACAACTTCAGGAGACAGAAAATGAGAGAGATCTAGGAGTAAACATATTGGCAGATTTGTCTCCAGAAATACATATAAATGGCGTAGTAAGGGCAGCATATGCATTCTTATCAAATGTAAGGGTAGCCTTCAGGCACATGGACAAAGAAATGTTCAGAAATATTTATGTAACCTATGTGAGGCCAAAACTCGAATATGCAGCCCCCTTTTGGAATCCGCACTTGAAAAAGCACATAGCTAAGCTTGAAAAAGTTCAAAGACATGCCACGAAACTGGTGCCAGAAATACGCAATCTCGGTTATGATGAGAGGCTGAGGGAATTAGACTTGCCATCACTCGAAGCTAGAAGAGTAAGGGGGGATATGGTGACAGTCTTTAAATTCCTTCATGGTTATGATAGAGTGGATAGGGATCGATATTTCGATATGGCTGGCTCTAGAACTAGAGGTCATAGTTTGAAGCTTCGGAAGAAAACTTGTTTGCAGGATGTAAGGAAATACTTTTTCAGTGTAAGAGTAGTTGATAATTGGAATTCGCTAAGCGAGGAGGTAGTTAATGCTACCTCAATCCATAGTTTTAAGGACAGGTATGATAAGTATCACTAAGTCTAAAAATGGAACCGATCAGGAGACGGGAAGATACGAGCTTTGGGCTCTTTCCCGTAAACACAATTAGGTAATCACAATTAGGTAATCACACACACACACACACAC